>MNCI01035121.1:103176-168512 GCA_015680685.1 Gnetum montanum | reverse complement strand
ATCAACCATACACATCTTGGACTTCGTGCACGACTACCACTGGGACTACCAAGTGTAGGCCTAGGTACGCCACTGGGATTACCAAGCACAGACCCCAAATATGCCACTAGGTTACCAAGCATAGATCCTAGCTACACCACTAGGCTACTAAGCAATCACACTTAAATGCTTGTAATCAAGTTGTACTCGTTCCGCTTCTAGGAGTTTAAGGGTGAGAGACTAATCACGATGAGTAACCGATTCCTTGACTAGCCGTATACACCCATGGGCGCTTGTAGCCAATTCATACTCACATCGCGCTATGAAAGCAATAAATAACATTAAATAAATAGCAAATAAATAAACTAAGTTAATCTGCAATGATGAAGTAATCTCGGTCTTTATTGCCAGTCATGTGCGTGTCCAAGTACGGCACACTCGAATAAAGACACCGTACAACCACATTCACCACACTGCGGGCAGACACTGGAAAAATAAACCAACTCTGGAGGGATCAAACTGCCAGAGCTTCGCTACTCTAAAATTGGGATGCAAATGAGGGAGAGCCGCCTCTTATTTATAGAAATTGCGGTTGACTGCGATATCGCGGCCCATGATATATCGCATACGCAATATCGCGACCCATGATATAACGTGGGTGCCTTATCGTGGGTGCCTTAACGCGACCACCAACAATATGAGCAATTTCATGTCTCATCACCCTCTAATCCCATCCTTGAATGTTGCTCCACCATAATAACCAACAATCCAACAATCTCCCTTTCCACAAACAATGCAACAACCAAATTACTACCAATCACAATCCATTCAACCCGCTGGTCTGCCTACTGCCCAAGAGTGGGTAGACACAAAGAAAATGATGCACCTGTTAACTGAAGAGGTACAATGCCTTAAAAATGCAAACATTGAGGAAGTCAAAGTACTGGACTTCTATCAAGATGATCCAATCAACCCCTCAGTTCCACCGTTAACCTTGCCGAAGGAAGTCTCATTACCCCAGCTAACCAAATACAATGGAGAAAGAGACCCAAATGCCCACCTAGTAACATTTCGAATAGAATGTCTATTGCTTTAGGCATGGCCTCATGTAATTCTACATGTATTTGCTATATCCTTAACGGGAAAAGCCTTAGACTGGTATCGAGCTTTACCCTGTAACTCCATATCCTCTCTGGAGGATTTGTTACATCAGTTTGTCACCCATTTTAAATATAATCTAAAGCTTGAAGCCACACTGGATAGCTTGATTTAGATTAAATAGGCACCATTAGAGCCAACACAGAAATTTATCCAAAGGTGGAGTGCAACTCTCAATGAACTTCATGAGCCCATCCCTGAAACATATCTACTTACCATCCTTAAGGTAGTCGCGAATGACTTTGTTAAATCGAAACTTTATTATTTGAAAGCTCGTACCTTGAGCCAACAATTCGTAGAAATTAAAGATATAGAAGAGGTGGCACAATCAAGCAATGACCTAGCTTATGTGGCCCACAGAAACCAACATACTCGCAAGCAAAACACAATGGTGGCAATGGTGGCAGCAATCACAAAAATAACTAACTGGGGCCCAACAACAAAGCAACCCAAAGCCCCAGCTAACAAAGCCACCAACTTTGGTGCCAACTCACCTACATCAGCAGGGGCCACCTCAAGGCCCAACTTTCAACGCAAGGACCGCTCAAAGTATACACCACTACTGATGAAACCCTCTTAACTATTGGAGCAACTCTTGAAAGCTGGGCAAATCCAACATAAACATGTGTCGGTAGTTACCTGCCAAAATCATGATAGGTACTGTGAACTACTAAGGAACCCCACATTAGCAATACCAAATGATCCCCTGGTCCCACAACATTTTAAAGTGGACCAATACTATCATTACCATCAAATGGCTAGTCATGGTACAGACAATTGTCGTGCCCTGCAAGATGACCTATAGGGAATGATAGAACAAGGCCAACTAGTGATTGACACAGCAAGTCAATCTAACATAGACGATGCCTCCTATGTTATAAATTCCATTAGCATAGGTGGCAAGCCCAAACCTGTGCAACAACCTTTTATGATCCATGTGCCTCCTAACAAGGCAAAGGTCCCCTTGGCCTCCACAAGCAAGAGGCCTCCCTTTGTTTGAAAAGTGCCACCTTAGGCACCCACAACACCCTTTGTGGTCAAGGTTCCACAGCAATCATTCACTAAGATGTTAAACTGGCATGATGCAATAGCAAAAACCACTAAGCAACCTTTCATCATCAAGGTGCCACAATGTGATGGCCCCTCACCCACTTGAAACCCAATAGTGGACAACATCTCAATCCCTCCTCCCTCGAGGTTTGACCCCACTAGCAATGCAAGAGAACAAATGAGCACCTCCTAACCTCCATGGCCGAAGCAAAGGTCACAACTAGCAAACAACAACTAAACACTAGGGCCCCTACCCCCAAGCAGGCAAAGCAAACCAAGCGCAAGTCCCCTGCACAAGAGGTCTGTCTCTCAAGCTTCACGAAGGAAGTCAAGGCCAACACAACGGCTAATGAACAAGACTTTGTAGCTGCACTAACCCAAGTAAAAGAAACGTCCAAGCATAAGAACATGATGTTTAGCTTATACAACCTAGTCAGGACCTCACTTGCTCACTACCAAGCATTGGCCCAGGTCTTAGCCTTCATTCCTATTATGGAGGACATCCTTGCAAATGAGGCATCCATCCATGCAACAATGTTGCTTCCCACACCATAAGAATTGGGTTCAACAACCTTAACCTTTTGTGATGATGCAGTCAAAGTCAACCCCAAATGAGGGGAGGTCACTATGGCTCCACTATCCATTAGCATACATGTTGGGCCGTGCACCATCTACAGAGTGCATGTTGATGATGGTGCAGCAACGAACATAGTCCTGTACTCTGTCATCGACAAGCTAGGCCTAGCAGATAAAATCAGGCCAACCAAAACCACATGTCTAAAATCCTTCAATGGATCATGTGTCACAGTCAGGGGTACAACCAACTTAGCCTTTGTGGCAGGAGAGCAATTCCCCACTAGTGTAGATTTCACTGTCATAGAGGAGATGCCAAGTTTCAACATGATTCTAGGCAGGCCTTGGCTAGCTAAACTAAGGGCCATCTCCTCTCCCATCCATTAAGAAATCCACCTTCCATACGAAAGTGGTCAAGTTATCATCCATGGTGATAACATTTCCTCTTCGACTATCCACGACATAGACATGGCACAATTTTTGGAAGAAGAGTTTCTTGGTGGTACACCTATAACAACCAATGCAACGCCTAAGGCTAACACACCCGAATGAGTGGTTGAGGCCAACAGCCCCCTAGAGGATCCTAAGACTTGCATGCTCCCTAATCCATGCCTAGTTAGGAAGCATCTACATGACCAAGATTTTCCCTTGGCTGAAAATGCGGGTGCCTGCCTCCCCTTTCACATGCATTTTTGACTTTTGTTTACATTACATTGCACTAGCCTATGTGTTCACATTTTGCCCGCCCACTTAGATCACACATTTTTCTTTGTTTACATATTCGTCAACTTAGTTTACACATTGCATTTGAAAAACATCAAACATAAAAACATAAAACTACAAAAATACATGGACCAAAAAGTCCTTAAACTGGAATGGCCTAAAACTATCACTTTTGGCATTGCTTTTCTTTCATTCATACATTTCAACTCTATGTACAACAGGTGTTGCTTGATGTTGTTTTCTTCCTAGTTGATCTTTGTAGGATCTTGCAGACACACAACATGACCATGCATGCAACATCACACCTTACACAAGCAAGGTAAGCATAGATAGTCTGCTATGACTATAAACTGGCACAGAAAGTCCTGGCATCATGACTTAAAACTGATATCACAAAAAATTCCTAACATCATGACTTAAAACTGATACCACAGAAAAGTCCTAGCATCATGACTTAAAACTGATACCATAGAAAAGTCCTAGCATTATGACTTAAAATTGATACCACAGAAAATTCTTGGCATCATGAATTAAAGCTGATACCACAGAAAATTCCTGACATCATGACTTAAAACTGATACCACAGAAAAGTCCTAGCATCATGACTTAAAACTGATACCACAAATTGTCCTAGAGTCATGATGATAAAATGACACCACAGAGCTCTGTTCGGTATGACACTAAACTACTACATCTGTCCGCCATGACATGAAATTAGCATCCATAGTCCACTAAGACTATAAACTAGTTTGCCTCTTTACAGTTCGCTATGACTATAAACTAGAAATGCACTGTCCACTATGACGCTAAACTAGCATTGTCCAAGGGGTTATGACGTGAAACTAACCTGTAAAAATCTACTAAGACTATCAATTGGCGACATCATCGATGACCAGGAAAAACTTAAAAAGAAGTGTTGCTGCAATTGGCTGTGACTGTTTCATAGACTTGTTGCATAATTTGTCCCATGGATCCTAATAAAGCTGATGTTGTTCATTATTTTGTTTGCTTTAAAATTGCACATGGTGGCTCCATCTCCTCAGCTGTTCTCAAGTTTAAAGTGCTTAGTTAACTATTTCATTTGTGGTTTTCTTGTCTTTTTGGAGTTGTGTTTGCAAGATGACATGCTTGAGGCATTCGCACATGGATGCACTTCATCATGACAACAAAGTATCACATTTTTTCTGATTCCTGCAACTGGTTTAATCAACCCATTCATAAGTACATTCCCAAATCCTGATACATTCCCTATTTCCCATCATGCCCCCTTATCCTATTCAATTACATCCCCTAGATACATTGTCCCCTACTCACCTCAAAACCCTTGATACACTGTTGCACTATAAGTCCCTAAGAAGTTGCAACACAAAACATAGTATATGATGCATGACACAAAATGCAAGCGCTCGAACACAAGCACGTCACTAAAAGAAAGCTCTTTCAAAAAGACCAACAAGAAAAAGAAAAAAAAAAGGAAAAACAAAAAGAAAAACAAAACAAAGAAAAAACAAAAGAAAAGAGAAACAAACAAAAAGGTCAAAGATAAAAATGCATGGAAAAGGTCTTCATGATCCTGTTGACATCATAAGCAAAAGACTATTGGCTATTCTCATACAAGCCCTAGGCCAGAAGGCAATTGTCTTGGAAAATAGTTACACTTGTGTCTCAAAGAGACCATGTTGCACATCATCCTATGGCTTTGGTTTTTTACAACGGGTCCTGTAAACACTCTATAAGAGTCCCATTTCTCCAAAGAACGTACCTCCAATGTCTTGGCTTTGAGTCTGCTGAAACACTAGCTATTGACAAGGACCAAGGATATAGCTTTTTCACATGAGGGAATTTCCTCTCCCACAATTTCGGTAGTAATCATAACCCTTGATCAACTCCTAGCTTCCCCTGGTTACAACCAATTCCCTACATCTTGAACCTCATTCCCTTAATCCCATGTACTTCTGAAAATGGAATGGTGTGATGACATCCAGCCAAGGGCTGATGGTTAATGTTTTGATGCTTTGTTGTTCATGGTGTTTTGCACTTCTTTATCAACGCCTCTTAGGTGGATTCCTCCAGACATCAAAAAAGAGGGACCAATGAAAAACCACTAATTTTAGCCTAACACTTTGAAGCAAGAACGACTCACACTTGAGCTTTCGAAGGACAAGTTTGGAAGAACACATGCTGGCTTGACCTAGACAACTCATGCTGCAAATTGAACACATTTTTCACACTCATGTTGGCACTCACACTACAGTCACGCTGGCAGCGTGAGTCCAACATGACCAACTTTGTCACCTTCAAAAATCAAGTAAAAAAGGATCAAAATATGAGAGTGTAAGACATCCTCAGGGCCATTAACGTCCAGTCCAGGTTTCAGCATTCAGAATTTAAATTTGGAGAGAAACTATTCATATTTCCTTAGGTCACGTAGCAGGTCACGCTGTGGTCATACTACAGTGTGAGTCTAGTGTGACCTACCTAAAAGTGGCTCAAAACAAGGCACTTTCAGGCTCAATTTATCAATCACAATTAGGGTAATCACCACACTTCAATAAATAGGCTTCAAAAATTCAAAAATGAGTGCGAAATGTGTCATTCTCCTCACTCACGCTGCATGTCATACAGCAGCGTGAGTCCAGCGTGACTACTATTCAGCAGCGTGAACACTATCCATCAGCATGACCACTATTCATCAATTCATCAATGTGAAAAATATTGATCAGCATGAGTACTATTCATGCCCAAACAAAAGCACTCCAAACGCATGCCAAGGACACGCCAAGACCAAATCAACTCACGTTGGGAGCCCTGGTGAAGCAGAGATGCCTCAAACAGCCACAAAACCACTCAAATCGACATCTTGTAGCAGTTGATTCAAGGACCGAGAAGTTTCAAGTGAGCTGAAGTTAATCCCTCTTGATTTTCTTGGTAAATCATCACCATTTGTAAGCTTTTCAAGCTCTTATGCTCTAAATTGTATCTGTGAGTGTGAGCCAGCTTGTGTAAGCCAAACGCACATTGTAAGATACAATGTACCTAGTCCAGAACATAGCTTGCCCACACACATCCAACTGACATAGAGCTGTCCATTAGACACATGTCACTTGATCCGCTTTCCTCTCATCTCCCAGCCATTGATTTCATTCTTGAATTCCGCACCTGATCTTGGCCTAGCCCTATAAATACCCTATCAATTCACACAAATAGGCTTGACAATTTTGAAGTTTGATAGCTTGGGAAACTCCAACCAAAAATCCTTGGGTGCTCGGCACACTTGACTCCTAGCATCCAAGCAGTTCTAAAATGCATCACATCACATCACCCCGGGGCTTGGTGTTTAACTTGCCATCCACACATGCAGCTATGCTTTGATTAGTGCACATCTTCTTAAGCAATATAATATAATTCATTTCTACCAACCATTATATTATTTACTTTATTTTACATTTAGCTTACATTTTTTTATGTTTTGTTTGCAATAATAGTTCTGCATATGTTTCTATTTACATTGCGTGCACACTTTTTACGTTTCAACATCAGTTACGATAACCCTAGTGTAGGCCATAGTTTATGCTCGAGGAAGTCCTTGGTTGATTTTCATTTAGACCATCCAAGGGACTCTATCATCATTTTCTTTTCCAACTTGCCCTCTGGTGAAGGTAGGGTCAGCTATGTTTGCTCGATGATCTTTTGGTGTTTTTTTTCCTTCCAGCCTTACACTAAAAATTTATGTTAGTACACACCTTCATCCTACATTAGGATGAATAACTACGATGGCGTGACATGGAGGGCAACATCGTGTTGTCACTCGATCGATCCGTTCTTAAAATGCTCCAGCAAACACTTATACGATTGGGTCTCTAAGGACTTCATGTTAAGTACATTGTGTAGGATATTGATGCCAGGGATTATCATCCCACTAATGCACAATGTTTGAGGGATCACTAGTTAGAATAGTGTCACGAATTTGCAAAGGGAAAAGGGTTTAATGATTTCACATTCCTGTTGTATCAAAACGATGGTGGAGAACCCTTCTCTGGAGGTTTTCCATCTAGTGAAATTCCTCTCTTTGACTTTGATGAAGGAGGTCAAAACTAGAACCTGCAGTCCATGATTCACAATCCTGGTTTTGGTAAGAATGGACCCAATGAAAAAGAAGAATCTAAAGAGGTAAGTCAAGATAGGGATACGAACAAGAAACAAGATCGTGATTGTGGTTGTTATCATTGAAGAGGCAGTAGCAGGTACTATGATGATGCTAGTCCTTCTTCTTCTTCATCTTTGTCATCATCTACTTCTTCCTATGGCTCTGACCACAATAGCAGGGGACGTGACTATGATGGAGGTGACTGACAGGACCAAAATGATCGAAGGGACCATCAAGCAAGGCAAGACTAAGGGCGCAGGCATTCATGAGAGGCTTATTGCCATGAACGAAGGCATAGTAGAGGGCATCATAGGCACCAAAATCATGGCCTTGATGAGCCTCTGCTTGCTACCCAAAGTATGCTCAATATCATAGAGGTAGTACAAATTCTAGACATGAACAATATTAGAAGGCTAGACATGAACAATATCCCTTGGTTCGAAGGAGGTATAACTCAGATCTGTAGAACCATCTCCAAGATTTTTAAGATGCATGTGCCTTGTAGAATATAGAAAAATGAGTGGCAAAAACTTAAGTTGTTTCCAAGAACACTCATTAAAGAAGTAGAGAGCTGGTACCTATAATTATTGAAAATGTTAGTGGTTAGAATCATTAAGGGATCAATGGATGTACAGCCTAGCCCCAACCCCATGTGAGGACTTGCTAGAAGCGAAGATGGGGTGCCTTGAATGGTCTTGTCGATTAGACAAGGACTTTGACTATTGCAATTGGGAGTGGCATGATTAGCCAAAATGAAAATGCAAATGATGTGAAATGGTGCTAAGTGTTATAGCATTTTGTTCGTAGTGCTAAGTGTAGAGCGTAGTCACGAATGGGGATGAGTGTAGTCAAGGGTTTTGGCATGAATGGGGATGCCAACCTATGGAGACTATTGCCCGAGCATAGTTATAACGTGACCACATGTTAAAAATGTGAAAAAATGCAAGAAAACATGAAAAATGTAGGAGAGAGAAACAAAACACCACCCCAAATGAGATAAAGTGTAGTTAGCTTCAAGAGGGGTGAGAAGGTATGTAGTGTACAACAAGCACAATGGAGAGTGTAGTCACAATCTCGGTGGTGTTGAGTTGTGAAGTCTGGCACTCGCTGTGGTGTTCATGCTTGTTGGGTTGGTCACCGCAGTGTACTGTGTGGTGTTCTACAAGGTTGCAATAGGGTTGTAGTGGACCATGATGTGCAACTCTACCTCTTTGCAGTGTGTTGGTGGTGTGCCTTCAGGTCTCATTTGTTGAAAGTGTCACCAGAGTGCTTCTAGGTCTTGTTTGCCCAAGAATGCTAAAATTCCAAGTGCTATGCCAAACTGAAAATGCAAAATGAAATGTCAAAATGTCCCAACCCTAAAACGTTGGAGCATAGGGATATTTATAGGGTTAGGATTGCCATGAAGTGTGGAGAGATTGCCATGTGGCAGTGGAATAGTTGGGACTAGATTGCACCAAACTACACTCTCCACTGTAGCAAATGGTGTTAAGCTCTAGTATGCTTTGACAGACTTTGTGAAGCTACAAGATTGTGACTACACTACTCAACTACCAAGAGGACCACAATGTACCTATGAAAAATGCCAAAATGCAACTTTTTGAGACTATGCTCTCCACTGCGACAAGTGGTGTAGAGTGTAGTTACAATTTTAGGGAAAAGGGAAATGCATAAATGGTAAATGTTGCTATTGGAGCTATGTTGGAGGTTATGCAAATGCTAGTGCTGCATTGTGGGGGCCTTTGGACATTTTTCTTGCTGTCTACACTTGACTACACTCTAGACTAGGTGAGAGCATAGTCCCAAACTTAGAAAAATTTCTAGCAAAAAATTGGCAAAATGTGGCTAAGTGCTGACTATGCTCTAGGGGAGGCTGACTATGCTCTTGACTAGGGGATGAGCATAGTCATAACACATAGCAAAATTCCTACAAAATTTGGCTTTTGAACTAACTATGCTTTGACTACACTTTGGAGCATAGTCTTGGTAGTGGAGAGTGAGTTTCAATAGTTAGAAATTTTTTGCAAAACTACACTTTAGTGCCAACTACACTCTAGAGAATCATCCCAATAGTGGAGAGCATAGTCTTGACAGTTAGAAAAATTTGTAGAATTGGTGTCTTCCAAGCTGACTACACTCTAACTATGGTCTAGAGCATAGTCTTGGTAGTGGAGAGTGTAGTCTCAGCACTTAGAAAAATTTGCAACAAGTGTCACCATTCTGACACTTAAAAAAATATTGTAAAATTGATGTTTGTGTGTTGAATACACTGACTATGCTCTAGAGTGTAGTCCCAATAGTGGAGAGCATAGTCTTAACACTGTGAAAAAATTTACAGCTTGTGACCTCGTTTTGGACACTTAAGGCAAAATTTGTAGAAAACTAGTCATTGAAGCTGACTACACTCTATTGCAGTGGAGAGCATAGTCCCAGCGCTTAGAAAATTTTTTCCAAAAGTGATCTTGTTTTGACACTTAGCCAAAATTTGTAGGAAACCAGTTTTGAGTTGACTACGCTCTCCATTGGGATGACTACACTTTGGTGCAATGAAGAGCATAGTCCTAGCACTTAGAAAAATTTGTAGAAATGTTTCATCATTCTTACACCTAGAAAAATTTTTGAAATTGGTAGTTTGAGTTGGTTACGCTCTCTACTATGATGACTATGCTCTAGTGCAATGGAGAGCATAGTCCCAACACTTAAAAAATTTGTGAAAAGTGCCATCGTTTTGACACTTAGCTAAATTTGTAGTCAAGAAGAGGTAGCACAAATTTTTGTGGAGTTTCATTGGTTCCTCTTTATTGACATCTAGAGGAGTGGTCTAAGAGACATTGACAAAGAATAGCAAAACACCACAGTAGACCTGGCACCAATGTCCCTTGTCCATGTGTGGATGGATGTCACTATGCCATGCCCAAGAGTGCTATGGATAGTGGTATGCTAGGAGTAATAGGTGTAGGCAGTATGATGGGGAGATGAAATGCAAACAAGGGAGATGGTATGTGAATAGGGTGTCATGATGTAGGATGCAAAGTTAGCATGGTTGATGGTGACCATGACACCAAGGTGGCTTGCCCCTGAAATGTTGACCTCTCATCAAAATGCTCATGAGAGAGTCAAGGTATAGATTCAAAGCTGGGTCAGTTGTGAAATTACAACAAACTTAGATTGCTTGGGGTTGCGATTTTCCTTATTCTCTTTTCTTTTTACTTGCTTTTTACTTTGCATTTTCTTGCTTTTTGTTGCAGGGAAAACCTATGTTTGGTTTTGCACCTTGCTAAATGTTAGCTGTGAGGTGTTGGCCATCAAGTGGACTGCATGCCACCCAATGAGCTTTGTTTTGATGCAACCATGTTGCATTTTTAGGACAGGTGTTTCCTCCCTGGGATGAGTTACATTACATCTGCTTGGACTTTGACTAGCCCACAGAGGCTCCCCATAGGATGACTTGTGTTATGTCTATCTTAGGATCTACGATTGATGTGAAGAAATGTGCCATGTGCATTATAGCGCACATGCATTAGAGGGGTTTGCAAGCTTGAGTATGGGGAATGAGGGGGTAATGAAAGGGTATGGAGGCATAGAGATGGGTATGCATAGGTTGTAACAGGATGAGGGGGATGTGCACTCTTGAGTGATGTAGCTAGTCTAATCATGCACGTTAGTGCAATGTGGTGATTTGTCGCTGTGATGAGATGCACCTTTGCATGATCACCTTTGAGGCTTTTTCCTGCAAGCACAACTCCAAGAAGATAAGAAAACCACACAACATAAGATGCTAATCAAATGCCATATGAAAAGATGCTGCAAATGCTCAAAAGGCTATGCAGTTGTAGTGCTTAGGAATCCAATCAAAGTGCCAAGGTGATGATGCTACAAGTGCTCCAAAGGCCACATTGATGGTAGGTGATTTAAAGATAAGCAAAATGCTACTTTAAGGTCCTGGTAGACCATGAACCCAATTTAAGATCTTGGTAGATTGTGGTGTGCAAGTTTACAGTCCTTGTGGACTACTGTGTGCCTATTTACTATCATGGCAGATGAGTTGTTGTGCCAGTTTAACATCATGACCCAAGGATGAGCTATGCTAGTTTTAGTGTTATGGTAGACAAGTGCTTACTTTGCTTTGCTAAGATACGATGCTGCATGCATAGTAATACTATGTGCTTGCAAGATCCTGCAAAAATCAACTAGAAAAAAACATCAAGTGACACCTATTTCAACAAAGTTAATATGCACAAGTGAAAGGAAAGTAATGTGAAAAGATGTAGTTTTGGACTATTCCAAGCCACAAATGCTAGTTTAAGGCCATTTTAGGCCATGGTGCCAGTTTAAGGCCATAGTGAGCCATGACATTGCTAGTTTATGGCCATGGCAGGCCATGCATTATTTTTGTGATTTTAATGTTTTATGATTTTTATGGGTTTTTTGATGCTTTTCATGTGTAAGCTAAGGAGATGAATGCGTAAACAAAGTGAGACGATGTGTAATCTATGCAAAAAGGCTAAATGAAAATGCGTAAGCAAGTGCAATGCAAATGAAAGTAAAAAATGAATGGCACGTAGTAGCAAAGGATAGGTAGGCACCTAGTGCATTTTGGGCTAACGGGGTCCCTTTTTTATGCACTTGCTTCCTAATTGGGTGTGGGCTAGGGGGCATGTAGGGCCTAGGATGATTGTTGGCTTCAACTACTTCTTTGGGTGTGTCAACCTTATGTGTGGCATTGTCTACCATGGGTGTATCACAAGGGAGTTCCACCTCTGGCCCTTGCTTCATGTTAAGGCTATTGGTGGCCAGAGGGATTGCATTATCACTGTGGATAATGGCTTCACCACCTTTGTATGGAAGGTGGATTTCTTGGTGTATAGGAGAGAAGATGATCCATAGTTGAGCTAGCCAAGGCCTGCCTAGGATCAGGTTGAAGCTTGACAGCTCCTCTATAATGATGAATTTTATAATTGTGGGGAACTACTCCCCTACCATGAAGGCCATGTTGATCATGCCCCTAAGAACAACGTATGATCCATTGAAGAATTTTAGACACATGGTTTTGGTTGGCTTGATCTTGTTTATCAGGCTTAGCTTATTAATGATGGTGTATGGAACTATGTTTATTGCTACATTATCATCAACATGAACCTTGCGGATCATGCATTTCTCAATGTGTATGCTAATAGATAGTGGAGTTTTTGTGACATCCCCTCATTTAGCGTTGACCTTGATTGCCTCATCCCAAAATGCTAGGGATGTTGAACCTAATTCTTGTGAAGTAGGAGGGAAGATTGCTGCATGAATGGCATTCTCATTTGTAGGGATGCCCTCCATAATAGGAATGGAGGCCAACATCTGGGCTAATGCTTGGTAGTGAGAAGATGAGGTTTTGACCAATTGATACAAGCTCAACATTGTGTTTTCTTTCTTGAGAATTTGTTTCACCTAGATTAGTGCAACCACAAAGTCTATGTCATTGGTCATTGTGTTGGTCTTGACCTCCTCCATGTGGCCTAAGAGACAGATCTCTGATAGAGGGGACTTGGGCTTGGTTTGCTTGGCCTGCTTGGAGGCCTCAATGCTTGGTTGTTGTTTGCTGGTTGTGGCCTTCACTTTGACCATTGGGAGTGTAGGGGAAGGGACTAGCTTTGATGGACCAAGAAATTTTTGATCTTGTTGTTGCCTAGCGGTTTGGTTTGTGAGGTGCTCATTTGGCCTCTTTTGTTGCCATTTGGTGCATCTACTTGTGTTGTTGGTGGGGTTGACCCTTGGAGGGGAAGGGACTGATACATTGCCCACTACCAGGCTTTGGGTAGGTGAGGGGCCATTACATTGTGACATCCTAATGAAAAATGGTTACTATGCATTTGTTGTTGCAGGGCTAGCACATTGTGGCATCTTGATGATAAATGACAGCCGAGCAGTCGTTGTTGAGGTATGCCAGTTTAACATCTTAGTGGATCGTTGCTACTAGTTTAATCTCATAGCGGATGGGTTGTTTGGGTGCCAGTTTAATGTTGTAGAAGATGATTGCTATGGGACCCTAACCACGAAGGGTGTCATGGGTGTCCAAGGTAGTAGTTTGGCCACGAAGGAGGGCCTCTTACTCATGGAGGTTGAGGGGGAATTTGCATTGCTAGGAGGTAGGTGGATCATGAAAGGTTGCTATGCTAGTTTGGACTTGCCACCTATGCTAATCGTGTTGATGATGTAGGTAGCATCATTCATATTAGACTAGCTCATTACATCAATCATCCATTGGCCCCTATCTATCATTCTTTGTAGATCGTCTTGCAAAGCCTGATAGAAGTCCATATCATGACTGAACATTTGGTGATAATGACAAAATTGGTCCAACCTAAAGTGTTGTGGGACTAGGGTCTCATTTGGTACTATTGAGGTGGAACTTCTCAGTATTTTGTAGTACCTGTCATGTCATTGGCGGGTAGTCTCTGACACTTGTTTGTTTTTGATAAGCCTAACTTTTAGTAGCTAGTCTAGTAGCTTTGAGGATCATAGTGGCAATGGAGTATACTTTGAGTGATCGTTGCATTCAATGTTGGAGCTTAGAGTGGCTTGCACTATGGTCCTTGTCAATGTAGGTGGGTTGGTTGCCTAGGCACTAGGGTTGGTAGCTTTGTGAACTACGGCTTTGGGCTACTTAGCTATCGACTCATGGTTGGTTGCTATGGCTACCATTACCACTATTGCATTATACTTATTCATGTCCTAGTTTTTATAGGTTATGTAGGCTGGGTCATTACTAGCCTACACTACATATTCTATGCCCTTTGTTTAAGCAAAGGCTTGGCTAAGAGAATTTGAGGCTAGGTAGTATAGTTTTGACTTGACGAAGTTATTAATTAACCCTTGAAGATGGCCCTGAGGTGCATCTCTGCTAGGGGCTCTTGAATTTCTTATAACAAGGCACCTAAAAATTGGATTAAGTTGGGCATGGGCTCTAGGGATTCCTACTTGACCTGCATGAGCTAGTGGAGGGTTGCTTCAGGTTTTAGGTTGTACTTGAAGTGTGTCATGATCTAGCTTAGGAGGTCCTCCAAAGAGGAGATTAAGGCCCTGGGTAGCACATGGTATTAGTCTAAGGCTTTGCAAGTTAGCGACATGGGGAAGATATGCAAGATGACATGTGACCAATCTTTCAATAGTAGGCACTCAAACTTGAATGTGATCTATTGCGTGTTGGGGTTCCCTTCACCATTGTATTTTGTGAGTTTAGGCAATGGGACCCCAGTTGGTAGAGTTAGGGGTGGGACCGTAGTATTCATTGGGTCATCTTGGTAGAAGTCCACCACCTTGATGGTTTTGAAGGAAGCAACTTTGAGTTACTTTATCTCCTCCATCAAACTTTGGATCAGCGAGAATGCCTGATCCAAGCTTGAAGATGTGCCAGCCAATTGCATTGGCTAGGCTTGTGTTGGTTGAAACACCACCAATTTTAGGCTTTTTCATCTTCAATGAAAAATTTGTCTAAGTATCAAAATTTGGTAAATTTTTTCTAAGTCTAGTGTTACACTCTATAGCATAGGTAGCATAACACACTTTGAGCCTTGTTTTGCAAGATTTTTCCAACTGTCAGTAGTAGTTTCATGAAAATTTTTCTGAGTTTCCTACTACATTCTCAGTTTGCTTGCTACACTTCCTAGCATAGCTAGCGTAGCACACACTTCCATAGCCTATTTGCCCAAGTGTCAAGCCAAAAGTGGTCAAGGGTTGCTTGGGATGGATGAAATAGTTTGACAAATTTTCTATCTCTTGGGTTGCCTTGCTTGCTACACTTCCTAGTGTACCTAGTTTGACACATGTCCTAATTGCTAGTTCACCCAAGTACTGAGCTAGAGGTTGTCAAAATTTCTCAGGATGGCAAAAAATTTTTGGAAAATTTTCTATCTTTTGGGTTGCTACACTCCATAGTGTAGTAAGTGTAACACAAGTTCAAGTGCCCATTTTTTCCTAAGTGTTGGACAAGGAACTGTCAAGATAGCTTGACATGGAAGACACATTCGACACATTTCCTAGCTTTTGAGGTTACCTATCTTGCTACGCCCTAGAGCGTAGCTAGCGTGCCATGATGGAAGATTGTAGATTTCATAAAAATTTGGCTAAGTGTCATTGCTATGTTCTACTATGCTCCCTAGCATAGCTAGTGTAACCAGTGTGAAAAAATAAAATTTTGTAAATTTTCATGAAGTGTTATGTTACGCTCTAGAGTGTAGCCAGCTTGACACTAGAAAAAAGCCTTCAATAGCCATTGAAAGCCTCCAAAACTTAGCATCAGCCTTTGTATTAGCTTTGACATCCCTCTAGCAACCAAGATCAGTAATTTGCATTTCTTTTGCACCCCCATTGATCTCAAAAATTGTTCCTACACTTGACCCTACTTAAAATAGGAGAAAGACGTAGTCCTAGAGAATAGCCTCCAAGTTGTACTATTTTTTGCATTGTTGGTAGGTACATTGTAGTCTCTCAAACTCTAGCACATGCAGTCCAGGTAGTGTGGTCATAGTTCAGTAGTTTTGGGTACCGATTGTTTTCCTTTAGAGCGTAACACCTTTGCTACTCTCATGAGAGTGTAACATGTCAGCGTAACGTCATCTACGCTCATGCCATGTGGCATTCGATCCACATTTCATGCTAAAACTAGCCCTATAAATACCCCAAATTCTAGCACTCTAGGGGTTGGGAAATCAGAAGATCATTGAGCATTTTAGTTTCTTGAGCATCCTTGACACTCTCGCACTTGAGTGCCTAAGCTTCACACCTTGATGTCTCTTAGAATGTAATCCACCAGTGCACTCGTAGAACATGACAATAGCCAACCCAGTAGGTTTAGCCTCCATTGCAGCTACTAGCACTACATTTTGAATGCCTTAGAGACTATGAACACACTACTATGTTGCCACTATGCCTGCTTGACATTGCATACCATTTTCACCTCTTGTCTAGCAAAAGTTACACTCCTTAGTTTTGGGGTGGTGCATTTCCTTATTCTCAAGCTCTGTTTCATTACTTTTCTAAACATTTTTCTCTGATATTAAGCATAAATCTTGAATTTCTCCATTGTTCAATACATATTTGCACGTTCACATCACTATTTTTGAGCTGAGACTCTTTGCTATGCTCTTGCTTATTGTCCTGGTGTTCGCACATAATGCTCTACAAATCCCTCTTACAAATGGTTGTTTTAAGACCACATAAGTCCCTATTTGATTGACTAGACTATTTAGGGCACCTCATTTCCATTTCCTAGCATGGCCCTTACATATATTTGGGGTTAGGTTGTATGCTTGTTGACCTCTTGGGGTTCCAGCCACCGATGTTTTCAGATGTCATAGTTTTTGGTGCTAGAAGGAGGACCTTCCATTTCTCCTGTTCAAGGGTAGTCCCATGTGCTTTCTACACCTCCATCAAGAGTAGTAAGCTAGTGTAGATGTAACATCACTATGGACCTACCACAGTAGTAGCTGGATCATAGGCCAGCGTAAGAGTTATCTGAATTTTAGTTGGTGTAGATTGGCCCCAGTTGTCAATTTCCCTGGAACCCCATAGGACGAAAAGCCCAACCATGTCCATTGTGTCAAACTCTAAGTTCTCTAGAGAGCATAACAACCATTTAGAGTGTAACATTCCCTTAGAGCGTAATGAGTAAAATGCCTAAGTTAGTCACTTTTTCATAACATTTCCAGAGTTAGTCATTTTTGGCTTGCTTTCATAGTTTGCATACTTAGCCTTTTTTTTTACGTTTTCTGCACTTGAACATTTTTGTTAGCATCTTATTTTCTTATATTTTTTCTACACAACAACATGAACCCCATCAACACTTCAACCTTTGCCTTGAACATGGAGGTGGCTCGTCCCATTCAATAGATGGAAGATGTTGAGCAACTACTCAACCTTCTACGACCACAATGGTAGTCTATTAGACTGCATAACTAATCACCTAAATATAGGACGTTGGACGATGAATGATACAATTTCTTTTGTGCAAAGCTTTAGATAGGCCTATCCTTAGACTACCAAGAAATAGAAGAGAATTGTAATTTTGAAATAATTCGTCAAAATGGGAAGGAGTTCTTTCCCATCCCTGACGCATTCATCTTGTTTACTAACACATTTAGGTGACTCCTAGACCAACGTATTTGAGTAAGTGGGCCAATAGAACAAGATGTAGTATCAAACTATGACAAGCCCTTGTAGGATGGGTAAGAGGAGCTTGAGTCCCATTCAGATAGCAGCGTTTCAATTTATGCCTATGTCCAACAGCTTGCCTCCACTTTTGTGCTACACCAGTCATAGTCCTTTGCCTTCTTTGAGGCAGCGGTGACACTTTTGCAGCCTAAGTCCATGCCTATGATAGCTAGCCACCAAGTCCTACATGCGTAACAAAGTGTAGGACCTTCTACCACTCTCCCCTTTCTCATCTCCTCCTAGTCTATGTAGCCTTCCCTATTGGCATTCGTGATGTCAACATTGCCATATGTGAACATGATGCCCATATCTTAGTCATAGAAAGGTCATATGTCCTTCATCCTAGCCATCTCAATAGCACCTCCAACAATAGCCCAAGACCCAACCATGTGGTGGGCCACAACCTATGTGCCTATGGCATAGCTGGTGCACATGCCTCAATACATGCAACAGTAGGCTTAACAAGCATCACATGTGGTGGCATAGCCCATAACAGGGCTGTGGACCACTTTGATGGCACCACTAATAGCACAACCAGTGCAATCCTTTATGGCATCCTCGAGCTTGGACCAAGTGTTCCAACTCATCCAAACTCTCATGGAGGAGGTTAGGTGGCTTCAAGTGGCCAACTAAGAAATGGTCCATGTGATGGACTTCTATCAAAATGACCCCATTAGTCCTACAATCCCACCTTTAACTTTTCCTCCTAGGGTCCAACTTTCTTAGTTTATGAAATACAATGGTGAGTGGGACCCCAATGCCCACTTGGTAACTTTCTATTCTGAATGCCTACTTTTGCAAGCATGGCCACATGAAATCATCTACGTCTTTGCCATGTCCCTGACTGGCAAAGCTCTTGATTGGTATTGTGTGCTCTCTAGAGCTTCCATTTCAACTTTGGAGGAGTTGCTCAACCAATTTGTAACTTGCTTCAAGTATAACTTGATGCCCAAGGCCACCTTAGACTAGCTAATGAACATCAAAAAAGGGGCACTAAAGCTAGTGAAAAAGTTTATACAATGTTGGAGGGCTTCCCTCATTGAAATTCATGAGCCAATAGAAAAAACTTATCTTTTGGCTATCTTTAAGGATGCAATAAATGAATTTATCAAGTCAAATTTGTACTACTTAGCCCCATGCTCTCTTAGCCAAGCTTTTGTTCAAACGAAGAGCATACAAGATGTAGTGGAAGCCAATAAGGACATAGCCTATATGGCCTACAAAAATGTGCATGCAGAAAAGGACAAAGAAAAGGGGAAGGCCAAAAAAACCATTGTAGTTGTGGCCAATGAAACCAAACCCAACAACAGTAAGCCAACGACCGAGGCACCTGAAGCCTCAACCAATAACAAGACATCAGGTTCTACAACTACAGGAGACAACCAACCCACATCATCGGAAGCCATGGGGCAGGCTTCCCAAAAGCCAAGTTTTGAGTGCAAGGATCACCCAAAGTACACCACCTTGCCCATTAAGCTATCCAAGTTCTTAGATCAGTTGCTTAGTGCTGGGTGCATTCAGCACAAACAAATGTCTAAGGATGCACAAAAATGCCATGAGAGGCACTATGAACTCCCCAAAAACCCTTCTAAAGGTATGCCAAATGAGCTCCCATTCTCTAAAAATTTTATATTGGACCAATTCTACAACTACCACCAACTGCATGGCCATGACATAGATTACTACTTAGCATTGAAATATGACATTCAACACATGATTGATCAAGGAAAATTGGTCCTTGATGAAAGCAGTCTTGTATGGATTAAAAACCAATCGATGAAGGTCTACAATGACCCACTCAATGCTAGTAGTGTAGGTTACATCATTAATGCTATTAGCATTAATGACAATGCAGAACTAGCACATGAACCATTTGTGGTTCGTGTGCCCTTTGGTGATGTTAGGGCCTCAACGTTGACTAGACAATAGTCCCCTTTTGTTATCAAAGCACCACCTTGGGTGCTCGTGACACCCTTTGTGATGAGGGCCCTATATCACATTGGAATGATGGCAAGCCAGCCATCTTTTATCATTAGTATGCTAAGACATGTGGACACTCCACTTGCCCAGGGTCCGGTGATAGAAATTGCATCATAACCTACCCATCCAAAGTCATATCCTAAGAGACATGATGAGCATCTTGCTGACAAAATGATTAGGGAACACATGGAGCTAGGTCCTCCTAAGCCCACCCCCTTGTCAATTGTCCCCATGGCCTCATCATCTTAGATTGCCAACATAAATGCAAATAGTCAACAGACAAGCGCTGAGGCTTGAAGGCCTATTGCACAACCAAATGTTAAATCTCCTCCCTAGAAGATTTGTCTCTTAGGACACATGGAGGAGGTAAAAGCCACAAAAAAATGGTGAAAAATATTTCTTGGACATGCTAGTGCAAGTTAAACAAGATCTAGAACAAAAAAAATACAAATTTGAGCCTATACAACTTGATTATGACCTCTTTTGCTTATCACGAGGCTTTTGTTCACATGTTAACATCTATTCTAGTTAAGGAAGATATTCTAATAGATGAAAAGACCATTCATTCCCTAATGCTCCCACCCACAACCAAAGAGTCAAGGTCAACTCCCTTAACATTTCATGATGAGGAAATCAAGATTGATCCTATAAAGGGTCAGGTAACCACTGCACCCATGTTTATAATAATTCATGTAGGCTAGTATAAAATTTGTAGGATGCATGTCGATGATGGGGTGGCAACCAATGCCATTCCATTCCTATTGTTGACACGCGTAGCCTGGTTGATAAGGTCAAGCTAACAAAAACAACATGCTTAAAATCCTTCAATGGGGTGTATGTTGTTGTAAAAGGAATAGTCAGAATAGATTTTGTAGTAAGGCCGTTTCTTCACCTATTCACAAAAAGATCAAATTTTCCTATGAGGGTGAAGAGGTGGTGATATTTGGTGACAATGTAGCCCCTTGAACCATCAATAATGTAGATACTGAACAAGGGTTGAAGGTAGAGTTCTCTAAAGATGCATCACCTACTCAAAGTGAAATTCAATCCTATTCAGCTAATTTTAAAGAATCAAGTGAGGAAAGTGACCTTCCTAAGGAAGCTATCTGGGTAGAATTATCATTATTTGAAATAGATGAAGGTCTAGGAGAATACCATCTTGTGCCTCCCAGGCCTTACGTGCCACCTAACTTGCATTGGGTTAGAAAGCACCTACACAACTAAGGCATCCCTTTAGTTTGCTTACATGTTTAACTTGCCCTTTGTCTTATTGCTTGTAAAGTTACAATTGCATTATTTTTTACATCTTGCATTAGCTATGTCATTTGTTTAGTTCATGCAAATTTTTTTATCTTTCTTCAAAAAAAAATTGTGATCCGAAAAGGCCTTAAATTATCACACAACCTACTAAGGCCTAAAACTGAAAACTAACTCTCTTTTAAATGATGGCCCAAAATGGCCTTAAATTAGCAATGACCATTCCACCATGGCCTTAAACTAGCATGGGGCCCATAAGGGGACTAATTACATCAGTCAAAACATAAGTTAAAATTACAACAACATTACATGAAATACAACAAAATAAGAAGCAAACAATTGTCACATTTTCATTGAATTATCAATAATGTATGTAGTTCAAGTTTACATCCAAAACATAAAATCTCCAAAAATGCAAAAATACCCAATAATAGGGCTCAATCTTAGGCATTTCAACCTGTAGTGTGCTGTGGGGGTTAAGGTTTTTTCTCTTCCTCTTCATCTGCTACTCTGCTAGGTCCTACACCATCACCCAAAACTTGTAGTAAATAAAAATAAAATAATAAATTAGCCAAAAAATGAGGTGACATGCAACATTATAATAAATTAGATAAAAATAAGGTAAACTAAACCAACCTGAGAAGGATCCACATCCATGTCTGGGGGCATCCTATCAAGGCCAGCCTCTAGGCATTGGAGGATTTCATTCTTTGATAACCGTGTCCAATCCTCCTTGCCAAGGTCAATGCCCATGAGGGTTTTTCCTTTTTCTATGGCCATCCATGAGGGTGGCCCTAATGAAAACCTTACAGAGGTGACCTCCTCGAAAGGTATAGTGATCTTTCTCTCTAGGGTTTCACTCACCACTACATTGATTGTGAATAGTTTGTAAGTTTGTGTTGTGCTAATTGCATCAAGAAATATCTCTCGGGATTGGCACTCCACAGATACATGCTTGTACTTTTTATGGTATGGTTTGTATTCTTTCTTGTAGTGATGCTTGTGATTCTTTTGAGTTTGATCCCACTAGTACACTTTTGTGCTGCAATCTTTCCAATCTTGATTTTCCTTGCTAAGAGGTCCATCTACAGCCGTTTCTCAAGCACCTCATGAGTGGCCTCATTCTTACCCCAAATAGCTGACCAATACTTGGAATAATCAATTTCATCCATGTGCCAACCACCATCTAGCTTATCATGTGCTGCTAGGAAGTCATAATGAGACTACAAATCCTCTAGTCTTGCCTCCTGGTTTGCCTACTTTTCTTGAAGCTCCTGAACCCATTTCCATATGTGCTCATTAATGTGTTTACACTCCCACAATGCTCTTTTAGAGTACAACATGCATTTGCTTACATCATCATACAAGTGATGAGGCACTTGCTCCACTTTGGGGAGAAACGCAGGTACAAAATCAACTTGGACTACCTTGTTCAGGTCCCACTTAGGCAGCAAACTTGTCATCACATAATAAAAAAAATAATGTTAGCCACAAACCAAACAAAAATATTAGTAAAAAATTAAGAAAATTTCTAATAAAATAGGTGTACCAATCTTAGGGTTTGTTTATTTTATATGATCTATCATATAATCTACCATGCCTTGTATGAAGGCGAACTTATCTAGAGTCTTCGTTCATGGTTGCATACAGAAGGTGGATGTGGATGCTAGACATTCAACGGAAACACTAGGCACTACAAAATAACACACTTTGCGATTATCAAGTATCCAATAGCCAAGGAGAGACCAAAAATGATAAAAAAAAAATAAAGATGGTGTTGCAAATCTCCTACCCAAAAAATCCTTAGGTGTGAGAGTGGGGGGATTGCCCATTTGCACACTGTCAAAGAAATTCTAAAACTCACCCCCTTTAAACTAAAACCCTTTTTCCTCAAGTTTCCTCAGTACTTTAGTAGCTTCCTATTTCTCTTCATTTTCCATATGCCCCTTAGATTGAGGAACATCATCCTGCATGAGCTCTGCTACTGCTGCAAAGGTCCTCTTGCCTATGTTACACAAGTTAGATTTAGAATGGCCAATAACTAGTATAGAATAACATGACACATTATAGCAGTATCAAATAATGCATACTTACTTGTAATTTTTGAATGCACATTACAAAGCTTAAATCATATCTTGTTGCCACCCTCCTCCACTTCACACGTGGGCTCCTCCTCAAGGTGTGGCTTCTTAATCTTTATTTTTGATGATCTCACTATCTTGGCAATGAGTCGTGCCCCTCTTGTTACATTTTTGGTGTTGGTTGATGGGGCCTCCCTTGCACTATCACATGTGTGGGTAGGATTGTCCCACATTGTCCCTAGTCGTTACCAAAAATGACTCGTTGATCATCTCCAGAAGGTCTTGCGATTGCATGGTGTGGAAAGAGTGGCAGATCCATGGCCTAGATATTTAAGTGTGGTCTTGCACCATCCATTGTCCATTATCATGAATCACCAAAAACTCTACAAATCTTCGTAGACATATTGTGAAGAAAGTGAAGTGCACGTGCAATTGTGCTTGGAGGTTGTGGCGTAGCTTAACAATTTTAGCACATTGGCTGCTGACAAGGTAACTAGCCCAATTGTACCATGTCCCCTCCTCTATCACGTCCCTCATCATCCAAGCTTACTCAACCTTGAGAATCTTTCCTTGGGAAAGTAGCTTTGGGAATGCACGAGCTTGAAAGATTGGGTAGAGGTGGTGGTTCATGGGTACTTTCACCTCCTTCATTGATATTCCTTTACAGGCCTTGGAAGTGCCCAACCATTTCTCAATGTCCCCTCTATAGTTCAAGTCTTTGTTGGTCATTTCTACTAGTGGTAGATCCTTAGGGGGGATGCCAAAGAGGTTTGTAAGGATTTCATCTATAATTTCAAAGGTCACCCACACATTATGGATATGTGTGCTAAAGCAATTGACAATCTCAGTGAAAGAGTGAATTAGGGAAATAATTTTGGCCACTAGGATGCTTGGCCTGATAGCCAAGAAAAGATCAATGAGCCTAGCCCATTGAAGATTCCTTGCTTTCTCCACTAGGACCTCATAGCACAACCAATGTTGTGAAATCTCAACCTCACCATATTTAAAGATGAGAGTGGCCTCAGTGTGACCTGTAGCAACCACCATAACTTCTCTTAACTTAGCCATAGCTACAATAAGCAAAGGTAAAATTAGCAACATGAGAAAAATAAAGTTAAAAGTGCATAAAAATAAGTGACACATGAATCACGTGGCATGAATGATGTGTGGGATGGTAGTAGTGGGACTAAAACTTCCTCCATGCTTGGTATGCTGATTGCCCACTCAGCATCCAACCAGCCAAGAGATCGACACCTCTCATAAGACTTAGAATATCAATGGGGAAGTTCCACTAGGTCTACCTCAATCTATCCAAGCATTGCTGCATGAACATTCTTAAAATATGGGAATTCCTGTAGGGTAGTTTGAGTCAAGTTCAATGCCCTCTCTTCATTTTGAAGGCCATCTACATCAATGGAAAAACTAGCAATGGATAGAAGAGGCTAGCATCTTAGGTTGAAAATAAATAGGTAGTACAAGAAATCATAATAGGGCTCACCCTCCAGCACAATACACCATCCTAGGTGGATTTTGGAAAAGAGTGTGTAAACACCAAGTGATGAACAAAGTGTTATTCTTGTTGTAGCACTAAAATTTGGGCATTCCCTAGATCCTAGACAAAAGACTAAGGTCCTTTTGGCCCTGGATTGAGCTCCCTACTCCTTTGTCACCAGTAGGCTCATTAGATATGAACCTTAGAATGCCTTGGTTTGCCCTAGACAATAGTGTCTCTATTATGATGCTCATGGCTTTGATCAACAAGTGTGACTAAATCATCACATTGAAGTGGTGGAGCAAAAATTTTAGAAATTCTTGTGCACCTAACCTAAACCATATTGCCTAGTGGCCCACACATGTTTGCTATAAGCATGTTCGATACAGGCTATCCCATGTCATGGATAGGACATCAAAAAAAGCATGTCCCATGTCATGTGTGAGATGGCAAGGAAAATCCTTGTCCCATGCTATGTGCAGGACATTAAGGAAAACCCTTGTTTCATGCTACGCACAGGATGCCAAGGAACACTTGTTCTGTACCACGCATGTGGGATCCAAAACCGTCATAAAAAAAACCTAAAAAGCCAAATAAAAAATGCACCATGTGCACTCACTCCCCTAGCCATGACTCATGGCTACCATAGTGGTGGTGGAAGTCCTTGCCCAAGGTAGGCTACCCTCAAAATTCCAAAACCCCAAACTAGATAATTAAATAGAAGTCACACATGGAGAGCATAGCACCTTACCTAGCTGATGGCATCTACCTATGGTCCTCTATGCACATCTTGGGAAGGTGCCTTAGTGTGTGCTCTCCTTTGTCTATGTTGGTAAGGCTGGGGTGCTGGTGTTTACTATGGTGCATCATGGTAGATTGTTATGCTATTGCTTTCTTCTTTCTCATTGTTACACTCTATCTTCCTCTCTATCGTTGCTACACTCTGTCTCCCTTCACCTTAGTTGCACTACGCTCGTTAACTATTTGCTTTAACTTTGAAAATGATAGGTTTACTATAGTAAAATCCATATTTATACCCTTTCGGGTTGAAGGACACGTCACCCTCCCGAGGCATCCTATGTCTTGCATGTAACATGGGATTGTCCCATATCTTGTGCGTAACACAGGACAAGTGTAGCATCAAGAGTTAGAAATTTTTTTCAACTTTTCTAGTGTTCCTATACTTAGAAATTTTTTTGCATTTGTTTGATTGCCTAATAAACATTTAGCTTAGTCTCACGTTTAAAACCTTCAAACCCTTGCTTAAACACATGTTTCCCACATAAATCATGGTCCGCTACAACCTTAAACTAGTAATTTTATGGCCAATTGAGGCCCCATAACTAGTCTACCTACTTTCTTATCTAATTTTACAATTGCATAGTTAGGTGAATTTTCATAACAATGTCTTCCTTATTTTAGGCATTTTGCCTTAAGATAGGTGTTGCTTGGCATTTTTCTAGTTGTTTTGTAGGATTTTTGATAGGATTGCAGAATGAATGCATACAAGCACTAGTGGCCCATAAGGCAAAATACAATGATGTAGAGAAGAACTATCTTGCCTTGGTCTTTGCACTTAAAAAATGGAGACACAACCTTTTTCACAGTTAAGTTAACATCATCTACAAAAGCAACGTACTTCAAGTGATTACTATGAATATGTATGAAAGTAGTTGAATTGCACAATGAAAGGAAATAATTGTAGAATTTGACCTACACTACATAACAGAAGAATCCACAAAATGTCAAGTAATAGCCATATAAATCATGGCTTCACCCATAGATGATGAAGCAACAATAGATCCAAAATTTCTGGATGAGCATGTTAATAGCATAAGTCATGTACCTACAAAATTTAAAGTAGTTTTACACTTTGATAGTGCTTTAACCATACAATGTGATAGTTTTGTTGCGTTATCACATTTCCCTCCAGGGAGATCTAACCTTTCATGTATGACTTCACATTTCCTTGTACAAACAATGTGGTAGAGTATGAAGGTCTCCTTAGAGGTGTATTAGCAACTCAAGAGTTAGGAATCGAAAACATAGTAGTCTAAGGTAATTCATAGCTAGTCATCAACCAAGTTACAGAGGTTTACGATTGCAAGGCATAACACCTACAACCTTACTGTGATTTGGTGAAAAGCTTGCTCAAATAATTTGCAACTATAGATGTCCAACATATTCCCCACAATGAAAATTCCATTGCTAATGTATTAGCTACATTAGCCTTAGGCATAGTGCCCAACATGTTTTCTGCATTACTTGCTTTGATAGTGGATTGCATCGAACCTAAGAATTAAACAACAAGCAATGCATCCATAAACGCGATAAGCATAGTTGAAGCCCAAGAGTGGTATGAAGATATTAAGACATACCTCCAATAGGGAGAGCCTTCACAAAATCTAACCTCCACCCAAAAAGACATAGTGCGAAAGCGATCATGGTAGTATGTCCTTGTAGGTGATAACACCTTGTATCGTAGATCCTATGATGGAGTATTGCTAACTTGTGTTAGCGATAGTAAAGTGCAAACAATCATTGATCAAGTTCATGAGGGACTATGCAGAGGCCACATAACCCCCAAGAAAATGGTACAAAAAATTAGATGCCTAAGATACTATTGGCATTACATGGAGTGCGATTGGATTTCCAAAGTCAAAACATGTGACATGTGTCAGTGACATGGTAACCTAATGCACATGCCACCTACTGAATTGCATACTACATAGATCATGTGGCTATTCTAATGTTGGGTGTTGGACATCATAGGACCCACAATGCCTAAGTCTTTTGCAAGGCATAGCTTCATCATAACTACAACTAAATACTTTACAAAGTGGGTTGAAGCCATTCCCCTTAGGAAGACAACATCACAGCAAGTCTGCAGGTTCATCCTAGATAACATAGTGACTCAATTTGGTCTACCTATAAATATACTTACAAAAAATGGGCCAAAATTTAGTAGTGCAGAAACTAAAGCCTTCTGTGAACACCTTGGCATTAAACATTCCTTTTCATCACCGTACTACCCATAGGCGAATGAACGAGTAGAGGTTACGAACAAAGTCATCATCAACCTTCTGAAGAGGATGCTTAGTAATAGCAAGCAATGATGGCATGAACAACTAGTGTATGTGCTATGGGCCTACCACACAACATGCAAAATAGCAATAGGTAAGACACCATATAGGCTTGTGTATGGATTTGAAACAATGTTGCCTCTTGAACTGTAAGTCCCATCACTCCATGTGATTCTCTCAAACTTCATTGATGAGGTTTAGAACAATGAGTTGAGAATTATCAACCTTGAATTTTTGGAGGAGGAGTGCATGCAAACACTTGATCACATCTAGTGGTACCAATAAAAGCAATGACAAAATCACTATCTCAATCAACATTAACGCCCGATTAAGAAGGGGGGACCTAATCCTCAAGGTCATTCACGAGCCTACAGATAAATTCTCAGCTAATTGGGAAGGAACTTTTTTTGGTCATAAAGGCTTATGACTATGAAGTATTCAAGCTTGCTGATCTAGATGGTAATGAGTTTGTCAATCCAATTAACCATTCATACTTGAAGTTGTACTACACCTAGTACATAGTGCCACATCAACGATAAAGCAAGGTAAGTGAACATTTTCTATGACGTTAAATTGGCATAGAACATCTACTATGATGTTAAACTAGCATAGAGTGTCCCTAGGCTATGACATTAAACTAGCACTCATAACATGGTTTGCTATGAACTTAAACTAGCCATCCAAAATCTTCTATGACATTAAAGTGGCACAGTGATCTGATAGGAACTTAAACTAGCACATGATGGTCTACCTAGATCTTAAACTGGGTTCATAGTCTACTAGGACCTTAAACTAGCATAACATGTGACCTACCAAGACCTAAAACTGGGTCTGTAGTCCAACATTCATAGTTTGACACATATAGTTCTACAGACAAGCGAGCGTGACTACTTCCAATCCTTCATCACCTGCCCACACCTCTTGGGCAAGATAGGGTGGGGTGTTGCAGTTCTAGAATGAAGTTCAAGTCATGAAAAAAAACCCCATAGGACATTTGCAGTGTCACCATCCTTGGCATCTTGCTGATCTTCTAGAGATGCCTTTTAGCATCTTGTTGACCTTCTGGAGCTACTACCACCATCGTGAATTATTTTTGTTGGATCTCTCATTGTTAGCATCTCTCATCAAAGAACCAAAGGTATTGTGGCCTAGCCATAGCATTGCCATCCTTTAGCCTTCACCATTGCCTAAGCTTGGAAGAGCATCCAACACTGTGACTCCACACCATGTTCTTAGGTTTCTTAGCTCCTACCTTTGGTGAGAACTCCTGAGCACCTGCATCACCATTACCTCTAGTCACTTGGATGCTTACTTCTGGTGCGGTTGTTAGAGCTTTTGGAGCCTACCACCATCAATACCTACCCCAGCCTTCCTACTTTGGACACTCCATGCACCTACAATTGACATAGCATTCATTGCCCTTGTAGTGTCCTTGCAAATAGGACTTTTCCTTCATCTCACATGATGGTTTTTTTCTTATTTTCTCTACATTGTGTTGGTAGGATGAAGCCTCAGTGGCATTGTTCAAAGATGCATTTCATTTCAGTGGTAGGTCATTGCACTGCTCCAATGTGTCCATTTTGGCTTACTAATCTACTTAAGAGTGCACATCCCCACTATGGACAAATTTACCCCTACCTCTCAATCTTATATTTTCTCGCACTCCCTACAAGCTTCCCTGATGCACATGGAACCTTTCTTATAGTCAACCGCAAAATCCATGATGGACATAATGCAACTCAACCCATTGGGAGCCTTTGTGGGCTAGTCAAAACTCCAAATGGATGTAACACAACTCATCCTAGGGAGGAAACAACTATCCTACAAATGCAATGTTGTTGCCTCTAAGAAAATTTTTTTGAGTGACATGTAGTATGCTTGGCAAAAAAACATCTTCAANTTCATTTATTATGCCAAAGAGAGAGAGAGAGAGAGAGAGAGAGAGAGAGAGAGAGCGAAAGAGAATCAAAAGTAAAAAAAATGAGACAAAATAACTACCCAAGTAAGATAGAAAAGTTGTTATTTCGCAACTCATCTAGCCCCAGATTAACCATCTCACAAGCACTTCAATGAGAGGTCAAAATCCTAAGGATAGACCACCTCTGCATGCTAACTCCTGCACAATCACTTCAACAAGGGATCATGCTTTGATGATGAGCCACCATAATTTTGAATCCTACATCCACATGTACAATGAACATCTTCTTCATTTCTTGTCCTTTAATCCACCTCCCTAATCTATTCCTTTCCATACTTTATTTCTTTGGAACTCTTAAGTATAATGACGCATTATCTAATCAGGCATTGATGAGCAATGTTGGTTTCATGTTTACTGTGGTTTTTTGTATTCTTTGTTGATGTCTCTTAGGCCAATCCTCCAGATGTCACCAAAGAGGGGCCAATGAAACACCACCAATTTTAGGCTTCTACATCTTCAATAGAAAATTTGTCTAAGTATCAAAACTTGGAAAATTTTTTCTAAGTCTAGTGTTACACTCTATAGTGTAGCTAGTGTAACATACTTTGAGTCCTATTTTCCAAGATTTTTCAAAGTGTCAATAGTATTTTCATGAAAATGTTTCTAAGTGTTTTGCTATGCTCCCTAGTGTAGCCAGTGTAGCATACACTTACATGGCTAGTTTTCCCAAGTGTTAAGCGAGAAGTAATCAAGGGTCACTTGGGATGGATAAAACAATTTGGCAAATTTTCTATCTCTTAGATTGTCATGCTCGCTATGCTCCCCAATGTACCTAGCTTGATACATGTCCTAGTTACCAGTTCACCCAAGTACCAAGCTAGAGGTTGTCAAAAGTGCTCAAGATAGCAAAAATTATTCAATAAATTTTCTATCTTTTGGGTTACTATGCTCCATAGCATAGCAAGCTTGACATAAGTTCACATGCCCAGTTTTGCCTAAGTGTTGGATAAGGAACTGCTAAGCTAGCTCAACATGGAAGACACATTTGACACATTTCCTAACTTTCGAGGCTACCTATCTTGCTATGCCCCAAAGCGTAACCAACGTTCCATGAAGGAAGACTACAGATTTCATCAAAACTTGGCTAAGTATCCCTGCTACACTTGACTATGCTTCCCAATGTAGCTAGCATAAATAGTGTAAAAAAATAATATTTTTCAAATTTTCACTAAGTGTTATGTTATGCTCTCAAGCGTAGCCAGCTTGACACTAGAAAAAAGCCTCCGATAGCCTTCGAAAGCCTCTAAATTTGGCATTGGCCTTCATCTCAGCTTTGATGTCCCTTTGACAACCAAGATTAGTAATTTGTATTTCTTTTGCATCCCCATTGATTCCCAAAATTACTACTATGCTTGAACCTACTTAAAAGAGGAGGAAGATGTAGTCTTAGAGTATAGCCTCCAAGTTTTACTATTTTTTGCATTGTTGGTAGGTACGTTGCGGTCTCTCGAATTTTGGCACATGCAGTCTAGGCAATGTGGTCATAGTTTAATAGTCTTTGGGTACATGTTGCTACCCTTCAAAGTGTAACACCTTTGCTACTCTCCTAAGAGTGTAACATGTCAGTGTAACCCCATCTACGCTCATGCCACATGGCATCTGATCCGTATTTGATGCGAAACCTAGCCCTATAAATACCTTGAAGACTAACACTCTAGGGGTTGTCATATCAAAAGAGCATTGATAATTTTAGCTGTCTGAGCATCCTTGACACTCTCACACTTGAGCATTTGAGCTCCACACCTTGATGTCTCCTAGAACGTAGTCCACCATCACACTCATAGAACATGACAACAACCAACCTATCATGTTTAGCCTTTGTTGTAGCCAATAGCATTACATAACAGATGTCTTATAGAATGTGACCACACTACTACACTAGCACTATGCCTGCTTGATGCCATGTGCCATTGTCACCTCCTATCTAGAAAAAGTTATGCTCCCTAGTTTTGGGGCAGTGCATCCTTGTTCTTAAGCTCTATTTCATTTTTTTCTAAGAATTTTTCTCTAATATTAAGCATAAATCTTGCATTTCTCTATTTTTAATAGATATTTGCACATTCACGTCACTATTTTTAGGCCAGGACTCTTTGCTATGCTCTTGCTTGTTATCCCGATGTTCACACGTAACGCTCTACAAGCCCCTCTTACAAATGGTTATTTTAACACCATGTAAGTCCCTATCTAATCAACTAGACCATTTAGGGTACCTTGTTTCCATTTCTTAGCAAAACCCTCACATGGATTCAGGGTTAGGCTGTATGCCTGTTGACCTCTTGGTGTTCTAGCCACCAATGTTTTCAGATGTCACATTGGTTACATGGTGTAGGGCTAGATTGCTGGTTGTAGAGGCATGCAATGTGGTTGATGCATTGGTTGAGTGATGGATGTAGTGATTGAGATAGGCTACATATGTGTGGGTTGGGTAGACATTGAGGGCATTGATGAAATAGGTAGGACGTAGAATGCTTGAATTGTTTAGGGCTGGGAGAGGGCTCCTGCATGAGCACAGGATTGGGTAGGCATGTTTGCTGCAAAAATATGAAAGAGTTGTTGGAAGATGGTGTAAAGGGTATTCTTTCATTTTTAGTGTGCTTCAAATTTTTCTTCTTCCTCTTGTGAGGCTTCCTTGTAGTTGGTTCCTACATCATGCTCATTTGCACAGACAAGTTGGGACAACAACCAGTGATAGGACTCCATGAGTGGAATTATGTCGAATGAGGAAGGGATGTGCTCTTGTTTGTCCTAGTGGACTCATTTGAAGTCATATTTTACCTCTATTTCAAGGTGATCCATGGGTAACCCTACTTGGATATTTGCACAAACAAAGTTGTATTATTCGTGGCTAAGCATGGCACACTTTGGATGGATGGTAAAGTTTTCAAGTGTGTTAGACATTGACATGGAGGGTTGATCGAGATTCATGTTGCAAATAAAGTTGTTAACATGGCTAATTCTGAAAATTGTAGAAAGTTGGCTAAGTATGGAAAATGTAGAAACATGACTAAGTATTGAAATTGTCGAAAAAATGACTAAGTGTAAAAACTGTAGAAAATTGGCTAAGTATGGAGACTGCACTCTCTATGCTGAGTGCTAACTACACTTCACACTAACTATGCTCTCTATGTTTAGAGAATGAAGAATTAGAAAAATTAGTGAAGAGCAGCTCNCTACTGGAAGTAGAGATGGGATGCCTTGAATAGTCTTGTTGATTAGATAGGAACTTTGTCAATTGCAATTAGGGTGGTGGATGCAATTGCGGGTGGTGTGGTTAGCCAAAATGCAAAAGAAAACGATGTGAAATGGTGTTAAGCATTGTAGCATTTTGTTCAGGGTGCTAAGTGTAGAGCATAGTCATGAATGGGGGTGAGCGTAGTTAAGGGTTTTAGCATGAATGGGGGTGCCAACCCATGGAGACTATTTCCCAAGCATAGTTATAACAGGAACAAACATTAAAAATGTGAAAAAATGCAAGAAAACATGAAAAATGTAGGAGAAAGAAATAAAACACCACCCCAAATGGGGTAGAGCATAGTTAGCTCCAAGAGGTATGAGAAGGTACATGATGTAAAATAGGTGTAGTGGAGAGTGTAGTCACAGTCTCAGTGGTGTCAAGCCATGAAGTTTGGTTCTTGCTATGGTATTCATGACTATTGGATTGGTCAATGCAGTGTACCATGTGATGTTCTACAGGGTCACAATGGGGCTATGGTATGTAACTTTACCTCTTTGCAGTGTGTTGTTGGGGAAACTTTGGGTCTTGTTTGCCCAAAGTGTTGCTGGAGTGCTTCTAGGTCTTGTTTGCTCAAGAATGCCAAAATTCCAAGTGTTGTGCCAAATTAAAAATGCCAAATGAAATGCCAAAATGTCCCAACCCTAAAACATTGGGGCACAAGGGTATTTATAGGGTTAGAGTTATCATGAATTATGAAGAGACTACCATGTGGCAGTGGGATGGTTGGGACTACATTGCACCCAACTATGCTCTCCACTATAGCAAATGGTGTTAGGATTTGGAATGCTCTAATAGACTCTGTGAAGCTGCAAGACTGTGACTATGTTGTCCAACTGCCAAGAGGACCACAATTTACCTATGAAAAATGCCAAAAATGTAACTTTTGGACACTATGCTTTCGACTGTAATGAGTGGTGTAGAGTGTAGTTACAATTTTAGGAAAAAGGGGAATGCAAAAAGGGTAAATGCTACTACTGAAGGTGTGTTGGAGGTGATGAAAATATCAGTGCTATGTTGTGGGGACCTTTGGAGGTTGTTCTTATCATCTAGGCTTGACTACACTCTAGATTGGATGAGAGCGTAGTCCCAAACTTAGATAAATTTTTGGCAAAATGTGGCTAAGTGCTAACTACACTCTAGGGGAGGTTGACTACGCTCCTGACTAGGGGATGAGCATATTCACAACACTTAAAGAAATTCTTGCAAAATTTGGCTTCTAAACTGACTATGCTTTGACTACGCTCTGGAGCATAGTCTTGGTAGTAGAGAGTGCAGTCTCAATAGTTAAAAATTTTTTGCAAAAATTGCACTTTAGTGCTAACTATGCTCTAGAGTGTAGTCCCAAAAGTGAAGAGTGTAGTCTTGATAGTTAGAAAAATTTGTAGAATTGGTATCTTCCAAGTTGACTATGCTCTAGAGCATAGTCTTGGCAATGGAGACCATAGCCTTAGCACTTAGAGAAATCTACAATACATGTCATCATTCTAACACTTAAAAAAATCTTACAAAACTAGTGTTTGTGTGTTGACTATGTTGACTACAATCTAGAGCTTAGTCCTAATAGTGGAGAGTGTAGTCTCAACACTTAAAAAAAAATTCATAGCTTGTGACCTTGTTCTAACACTTAGCCAAAATTTGTAGGAAACCAATTTTGAGTTGATTATGCTTTGGTGTAGTGGAGAGCATAGTCCCAACATTTAAGAAAAATTTGTAGAAGATTGTCATCATTTTGACACTTAGAAAAATTTGTGAAATTGGTAGTTTTAGTTGGCTACACTCTCTACTGTGTCAACTATGCTGTGGTGTAGTGGAGAGCATAGTCCTAACACTTAGAAAAATTTGCAAAAAGTGCCATCATTCTAACACTTAGCTAAATTTGTATTTGAGAAGTGATAGCCCAAATATTTGAAGTGTTTTAGTACTAGTCCTTACAACTAGAATCTATTAGATGATGGAGTGCCATGCTTGAATTGTTCAATGATAAATATCAAACATATTCTAGAATGTCCAACTTGAGAAGGTAGATCTAAGGATGGAAACAAGGAACACATGAACCCTTAAATGCTACTATTGATTGATACTATTCCTTATTGCAAATATGTCCTGGCCATGGTTATTCTTAATTGGATCAACTTTATCACATTGTAGATGGGATTTAATCTGAAATGAGGAGAACCCTTGGTGTCTATGCCTATGGCTGATTGGAAAAATTAAGTGCTTGTTAGATCCAAATATTGATTGTGTAGGTAGCTAAAGAGGAAGGTGAATTAAGAAAACGAGAAAGTGTAGAAAAATATAACCATGATCCTTCCATTCAAAAGAGGGAGGTTCAATTTTTTGATAGCAAGGAAGAATCAACACTTTATGAGGTGGTGCATTCGAAAACCTTGCCACTTCAAACATTTTAATTTGAAATTAGGACCAAGGTTGATCAGTTATGGGACTCCATGGATAGAAAATTTCAAGCTATTCTAAAAATTGCTAAAGAGTCCAAAGAACAAGGTAGTGAACATGAGTGCAAGAGGTGCAAGGAAGTTGAATATGCCTATTAAAGAGGTAAGGGAAAGATTGTTGCAATAGAGGAAGTTGTAGGAAGCAAATTAGATGATGATGGTGGATGTGACATTTGTCATTATGAAAATCCTAAGAGATGTTGTCCTATTTTGTCACACTTATAGGAATCTGGGGTGTATGCCTTGAATCCATAACTAGCACAAAGGTAAACACCAAGAAGATTGTCTTATCCTCAAGGCAATTCTAGGTAGTTCCACCAATCACAATAGTATTATCCAAGTGGAGCTCCACCACAACCATATGAGCAGTATCAATAGTGGCAGCAACCATAGTCATAGGCATTGGCACCACCAAGGTAGTAGTACCCTTACCAACAACCTAATTCATATGGGTATTATGTTTAGTAACCCTTGTCTCCACGTGACTCTTCTAGTCATATTTCCACTTTATAACCTCACTACTACCCTCTTGATGTTTATCGAACTCATTCTCCACATGCAAGAAGGAAGACCACCTTTTACCCTTATCCTCCTCCCATTCTTATACATCTTCCTCCTCTATCCACACAACTACCACCTTCTCCATCTATGCAGGGTGAACTCCTAGCTCAACCACAACAACAAAATGCTACCAAGGCCATTAACCTACAACAAATTCATCAATTGATTGGTTTGGATACTTGATCAAAGAAAAGACCTTTCTTTTGACCTCACAATCTATCTAAGCCCTTAAATACACCTGCAGTTGACAACCTTGTTCCTCTGTCTTCCTTTGTATCAACTTCGTTCAAGTCCCCTTCAAACCAAACATCACCTATGATCCATACTATGATGTTTACTCACTCTATATCTAATTGGATCTGTGCTAGAAAACTTTCCAAGAAATTAGTCAATCCTAGAATTCCTCTTATTTATTTGCAAATTGCTAGGAATGAATCATGGAAAGCTCTTCTTGACTTGGTTTTGGTATCAATCTAATTTCTCAAGAGATGTATACTACATGGAACCTACCTTGTCTAAAGAAGAGAAATATCAAATTAGAATTGGTAGACTAGTACATCACTGTTCCATTGGGACTAGTAGAAGACATTTTGACCACTATTTATGGGTGGTCTTATCTTATTGATTTCCTAGTGATCAAGGCAAAGAACTATAAAGGATACTTTTCAATCATCATGGGATGGAAATGGCTAAGCACCATTGATGCAAAAATTGGCATTAGATATCTTTCCTTGGAAATATCTAAAGAAAATGCATTTGAGAAGATCGAGAAGAAGCAAGTTCCATGAATCATGTATAGAGATATAGGGTGCAATTGTGTGCAGAAACTCTGGGTAGTGAAATGGACATCCATCTCTGCATGCAAGTAGTATGTACCAAAAGCAAAAATTCAAAGGTATCTATATGTAGCAACCATAAAATAGGAGGGCTCCTAGTGGTTGACTGTTGATTCTAAGAGTAGCACACTTTGCATGGAGCCAATTAAGAGCCTTACATGTACATATTTCATAGGCATGGATGAAATAGAGTAAGTTCATCACCAACTCTCTAATGATGCAAATAACAATACCTACTAGGAAGAGTTGGAAATTTGTGAAAATTTCAAGCAAGAGCCCCTTGAACTAAAAAATCTTCCAATTGGCATGGAATATGTGTTCTTAAAAAATAGAAAGTTGGTCATAATCAATGCAAATATTTCTTTAGAACAAGAAACCATGTTGTCAAAAGTGGTTGAAAAATGGTTAGTAGCCTTTGCTTATTTATATCCTAAAGTCATAAGGAGTGATTCTAGGATATGCTAAGATCGTATCTACACTACTCTACCCATGAAGCCAAAGAGACAACCACAGAGGTGATTGAATCCCAAATTGAAGTAGATCATCAAAGAAGAAATCGAACAACTTCTCAAGATGGTGTTTATCTATCCCATTGTGGATAGTGAGTGGGCTAGTCCACTCATTATTATGCCCAAGAAAGATGGCAAGTGGTAGGTCTACACCAATTTTTAGTTGCTGAATATGGCAACATTCAAGGACCATTTTCCATTTCCATTCTTTGATTCGGTGCTAGACATAATATCTTAGCATTGCTACTATAGATTTTTGGATGGTTCTAGTGGCTATAACCAAATCTAGATCACACCAAAGAACCAAGCCAAGACAACATTTAGAAGTCCCTAGGGGACTTTTTCTTATCGCAAGATGCCATTTTGTCTATGAAATGCCCTTGCTACTTTCTAACACCTGGTCCTAAGCATTTTTCAATAGAAAATTGGTAGTGGAGTGGAAGTCTTCATGGATGATTTCTCCACTTATGGAGCTACATTTGATCAAGCCTTGGACTACCTTGAGTAAGCCCTGGACTACCTTGAGCAAGTACTAAAATGATGTTTTGAAACAAATTTATGGCTCAACTAGCAAAACAGTCATTTGATTGTGCTAGAAGGCATTGTGTTGGGGCATAGAATATCATAAGTAGGAATTGAGGTCAACTTTGAAAAAATAAGGACATCCAAGGAATAACTTGCCAACCAAAAACTATCAAAGATGTTCAATTATTCTTTAGACACACTAGCTACTATTAGTGATTTATAGAGAATTTCTCTAAGATCTTAAAACTGTTGGTGGAGTTGACAAAGAAAGATGCTCCATTTGTCTAGACCACTCACTATCCACAATCTTAGAATACTAAGAATGTGGTCACAGATAAATTGTCTCGGTTATGATGGAACAACAAAGAGGGGGAGAACCCACTATTTAATATGTTTCTTAACAAACTTATTTTTTTGTGGCTATAATTGAATAATTTCCCAATGAACCTAAATGATGTGATGAAATTTTCACCTATCTTCTTACTCAAGAGATGCCATAAGGGTTGAACCATTAGGATAAACAATAGTTTCTTCACTAGGTAAAACACTTCATGAAGATCAACAAGCACCTCTACGAGGTGTGCACTGATGGCCTAGTTTGATGATGTGTCCCTGATGCTAATCAACTATGTGTTCTCTAGGATGCTCATAAATGTTCTTGTGGGGGCCACTATACTGGGAGACACATGGCCATTAAAATCCTAATGGCAGGGTACTATTGGTCAACAATCTTCAAGGATGCTCATCAATATGTCCACTGTTATGAATGTTGCCAAAGAGATGGTGTAATGACTACTCAAATGCAGGAACCTCAATAATGGATTCAACCACTGGAACCATTTGACATATGGGACATTGATTTCATGTGTCTCATCACATCCATGTCAAATGGAAAGGTGTATATCATTATCATTGTTGACTAGTGTACAAAATGGGTATAAGTAGCAATTTTCACCAACTGTACATCTTCCATTGATACTTGGTTTGTATAACAAAATGTTGTAAATAGGTTTGGTGTGCCACGTGCATTAATTTTTGAGAATAAAAATCACTTTATAGGCCCTACTTTGTGAAAGCTCATGCAATGCTTAAGGGTTGAACATAAACTTACAACACCCTACCACCCCCAAGCCAATGGTCAAGTTGAGGTTACCAATAGGGAAATCATAAGGATTCTAACAAGAACTATCAGCAAATATAGGAAATAATGGAGCACAGAACTCAATGATGCCCTTTGGACCTACCAATCAACATGGAAACTTCCTATAGGCTATTCTCCCTATGAGCTAGTGTATAGAAAACTACCAATACTTCCTATTTAATTTGAGCTTCGTACACTTTGAACAACCTATGAACTCGACCTTGACTTGAGTTTAGCACAAAAAGTAAGATTAATAATCTCAACTTGCTAGATGAAAATTGATTGGTGGCCTTATCATCTAACAAGTTACACAAGGCATTGAACAAAAAGTGCCATGACCTTAAAATTAGGAAATTCAAATTTTAACTAAGAGATAAGGTTCTCTATTGAAATCCTACACATGTACCTCAATAAATTAAATTTCAATCATTGTGAGAAGGACCTTACATCATTTACAAAACTTTTCCTTTTGGGGCCATGATGATCTACAAACCTAAAAGCTTAGACAAGAAATAGTTGTTCAACATACAATAAGTCATATCTTTTCATGAGCATAAGCCAACTAATACAAAAAATGCCTCATTGAATGGTCAACAACACTCAATATTTCAAATCTTCTCCTTTCAACTTAGTCATGGGGGAGATGGCCACCCATGCTAACTATATATGTGGCTCCTCAGTTTTTTATTTTTTTTTGTTTTAGACCCTTTTACTTTTACAAATTTTTGTTTCACACATTCTTTATTTTACATCTTCTTATTTTCATGTTATTAATATTTTCTAATTTTTGTTTTATACCATTGTTAGTACATTTTCTATTTCTTGAATATTTTAAGACTTTATTTTATATTTTCTTTTATTCTAGTGTAATTTTCTTACTTTTTATTAATAAGTACCAGGCACAGTGGTAATTCATTGCTTGATGGTGGTATGTACTATTTAGTTATTTGATTGTTGGTATCTAGATTTTAGCTTTAAATTTTGTTACTGATAACTAGGACATGGTTTTTACTCATGCAATAGGCAATAGGTCCACAACATCCACCCATCCACAAACTCTATGGTTTTTATTGTTCTGGAAATGTGTAGTCCCTTTTTCATTAATAAAACTATTAATGAATTTGTGACTTTGGTAGTTTCTATATTTGGAAAGGATTCAAAGGTTTGAACAATGTGTGACTTCAAGGGGATTTGGTATTATTTGTGCCTTTTTGCTTGCCTAGGTGCATGTGTGTTTTCATGGATTCCTTACAGTTCGGTGTTGAATAATAAAAGGAAGTTGAATAAGTCTTTGCATGGTGTGGTTCCATTACAAAAAAAAAAAATGATGGGAATTCAAAGCACATCCCTTAGACAAAATAAATAGGCTACAAGTACTAGCTATGGGACTAGAAAGATGTGTTACCCATGCTTAAAGGTCCCTTTTAACTAAGGCCCTTCCTCACTTCCTACTTCTATTTTCTTTCCTAATAAGAATGGTGGTTGTTCTATGGAAGAACTCTTGTGTCTCAAGGGTATGGACTGGTCTTCGAATGATGATGCAATGTCATTGAACATGGTTGGTTTTTATCTAGACTAAGGATGAATTTTATCAAGTCATTTAACTAAAAAATACATAGGGGACTTCATGTGACCTTAATAAGGAACTCCATTTCACACTCTCTCATCCATCTATGCTTTCCATGTCTCACCTCACTATCAGCTTCATGTTCTGGTTTGATGTCTTGGTTTGTTGTGTCAAATTCTCAAGTAGTTTCTTTTGGGCTTTTTTACTTAACCTTCCATAACTATTAATCATCCATGGAGCCCATGGAGTCCTTGGTTTAAAGTTATGCAAGGGTAATAAATGGCCTATGCCTACTTTGGGAAGGACCCACTTGCATATCTTTTGGTTGTGTTAGTTAAGTTCTTTATCCTTAGACATCCTTACAATCAAATCCTTTTGTTTACCTTATCAATGACATCCAGTTATGCACATCTTCACAACATTTTTCAATGCAATTTCCTTTTATTGTTGTGAATTCTCACATGCTCTTCAAGTATTTCCTTGTGTTAAAATTTTTTAAATTTAATGGACCGCTTATTCTTGTTACCCTATTTGTCATTCTTCTTGCTAACACTACTAATGGAATCAATCCATCATAATCCCAACCTAGCCAAGTGTAATCACCAATGAGATGAGGTCGTTCAAGTTGCATGTTACACATTGCATACTAATTCATGATTTTTTTGTGATTACAATGGGAAGAATGGATTGGAAGTGGGACTATCTTCACCAAAGGATGAGCAAAAACACCTTTTGATGAGGACTGTTCATGACTGTTGGATCTCCTCCCTTGCTCTTTAGGTATGAAGAGAAGTTGGATGTTAGTTTTTTCTAGGGTCTTCAATTCTATTTTCATGAACACATAATTTTATAAATGATTGTAAATCCATACAATCAGGCACTTAGAGTCTATTTTTTCCATCTGAGTTAGTTTGTATGTTAGTCAATAATCCCATACCTTTCTAGTATTTTGTAAGGAACTTGTTCCTTCTCTTATTCATTCAAGGATGAGTTTTCATTCAGTCATGGGGGTATGTTGAATTATGTTTTAATTTACTTTGATATTAAAGCCTCGATATCATATACTTGATGTTGGAGCCTAAGATTGGATGTTAAATATATGATGTCACAGGGTATATGCTGACCTATAAATATAATGCCTAGGCTCATAATTTGGAGATAGTTTATCATAGTGTTTCATCAATTTTTCCATAGAGTAACAAAGTTCTCAGAGTTTTGAGTGCCTACAACAAGATTTTGAGTGTGTATGAACCTTTATTCAAGCATTGATGTACCTATGCATAGTAGTGCAATGGGAAGAAAGATGAGCCCTTTTGATAATACTTGTAGCACTAATAATAGACTAATGTTTCCTTTAATGCATTTATTATTCATGGACTTTACTTTAATGCATTTTTATTAAGAAATTAATTTTCAATTGTTAGTGAACACAATCACAACCACTTCGAGCATATGTGTAGCACTTGGTAACCCAGAAATGCTTAACATTTGGTAACACAACAATGCTACAAGCATTCAAGATGTGTTTGGGGAGTGGGAACAAGTACTTGTGTTAGGTTAGCTAGGTAATAGATTAATTAGATATTAAATTCCTATATCTTTCATTATTTTTTAGGTGATTAAACTTCTAAAATACAAAATGATAAAAATCATATATCTCAAGTGCACTTAACCATATACTTGTACTTCAAAAGTGAAACTGAGAGGACAATAACTATTTTGATTAGATTTCATATCTTAGAACTAGTGTACTTAAGAACTTAAGGTCTACAAAATTTGACCAAATCATGTTTTAATTCTTGTGATTCATATGGTTGGACATAGGGGTACCTTTTCACTCATTAGTATTCTTTTATAATTATTTTTGGCTAATACATTTGGTATTTTATTTTTTAGGACTATAGAAGGACATATTACCTTCCTAGGTGGTTACATTTGGATTTACATCTTAGACACTAGTTAGCATGTGACCTTAGTATATTTCACTTATTGCTATCTAGTATCATTTGGGAGATAAATATTAGGTTTAGACCCTTTTAGAATTAGAAATTATATTTTAATATTTCTAGATTGCTTTATATGTATTTTCTTTTAGGTTTTAGTTACCATTTAGAAGTTACCCATCGGATTAACCTTAGCATGACCTTGTGAGTATGAATATTTGTTAATCCTTCCATTAGAAAGCATATATTTAGTTCATTAGCATCTAGGAGTTAGAACCAAAGAAGAAGACCTTGCCAAATATGATAGGAACCACAACCAAGCTTACACAACCTTCTAGAACCACATTAAGTAGTTACCTTTCTAGGTTTTCATTTTAGATCTTACTTGAATGTGATCATTGATATTTTCTCTCCACTTATGGGTTTAAGCCTATTTAGGAGATCTCAGCTACATGAGTATTTCTATCAATAGCACTTCCAATTAGGTAAGGAACTTTATTACAATGCTCAGTTTTGGATTTTAGATTCTGTAAGGTTATCCACATTCAATTTTCATGTCATCTATTTGATGAATTGCATTCTCTAGTATGTATTTGGCAATCTAAATTTTGTAATGCAAAATTCTATAATTTGGATTTAATTATGAATTTCTAGTTTCATTTTTATATTCTATAATAAAATTTATTTATTTTTGACCTAATTCAAATTCTATTAATTTGCACTAAATTTCTAGGTTGATTTGTTAGGGTTTTTAGTTTGTTTATATTTTTTTGACTCAATTCGTTCTCTAACATCTAAAATTTAGAAGGCAAAGATTTCTATGATGATGGTGTGGATCTCAAGGTAATTTTTGATTATCCATGCTAACACAAGAAATAGTTGTAGTTGTGTTAGAGATTGTGACATTTTGTATGTGATGGGAATGCTAACACAAGAAATAGTGAAGAAAATGACTATTTTAGCTATGAAGGTTACACACATGAAGTTTTGACATAGAAAACATAGTTCCAACTTAGTAATTTATAAATGAAGGTTTGAGCAACCATAACTAAAATTTGTTAGGATTTGGAAATTAGTGTATGAGAGTTAGGGCTTATTAATCATTTTCTATCATGTTAGACTTAGGGCTCTTTTACCTTTGATATTATATATGACACTTAGAGGTCATCAATAATTGATTAGGATCTTTGATACATGGTTAATTATGTTTTTTTTACTACCTTGGTGATGAGCAGTGAAGTACCCCTATGTTCAACTATATAAATCACAAGCATTCATGCATGATCTAGTTAAATTCCATGGATAGGACTAGTTGTGTATCTAAATCGTTATGCCTTAGTTTGTTGTCTTCCCACTTGGACTTGTCATAGCTTTGTCACGTATGGTTTAGTCCAAAGTGAGGCATATGATGATTGATGTTTTTTGGCCCTAAGTTACTCCTAATAATAATAAAAATATTAATTAATTAAGCTAATTAATAGTAAAAAGAAAAATCTATACTAGCCTAGGTGTGATGAGTATCCATTCCTAATCATCCGCACACACCTTGAACTTCGTGTAACTATTACTAGAATTACCAAGTATACGTCATTGGGCTTACCAAACAATATATTGTTGGCTTACCAAGTAATTACACTTAAGTGCTTGTGATTAGTCATGCTTATTCTGCTTAATGATAGGAATAGTAAAGAGTAATAAATGGAAACAGTAACTAAGGAAGATAGTAAATAATTAAAAGCAATAATAAATCTTAGTGGATGCTACAATGATGAAAGAAATCTTAATCTTTATTACTGTTCATGTAATGCATCCAAGTACATCACACTTGAATAAGGATGTTGTAGAATTACTTAACATCACATTGCGGGCATGCATTAGCAAATAATAGAACTTGAAATTAGAAAGCTATAAAAAAACTATCTAAAATCTATCAACCAACTATCTTCCCAAACCATGCACCCAAGTGTGGTATTTATAGGCTAGCATGAACACTAGAGGATGTGCCGTGATATCTGATACCTGACATCATAACCCCAATATCAAATATCCAATATTAGGGTCATACAAAACATGAATCTTCATACCCTCATGACTAAATAAAAACTTATCGTCAAGTTAAACAAAATGAGGAACAAGCTTTTTACAAAGATTGGAAAGGTATGGGATTATTGACTTACTTACTAGACACACAAATTGACTTTTACATGCTGCGGTGGTGACTTACAAAAAAAATATGGACACAACATGATTGAAACACTCCCAAATTTGGGCAACAACACTTCAATAAAATTTTTGTCTAAGTGTCAACACAAGACAAGTTTTTTTTCAAGTGTTGTGCTATGCTCGCATTGTGCCTGCTATGCTCCAGAGTGTAGCTAGTGTAGCATGGAGCCCATGACAAGATCTGCAAAATTTTCTAAGTGTCAACAAAAATTGTGGAAATTATGCTAAGTGTCCTGCTATGTTCCCATTCCTCCTACTATGTTCTTGAGCATAGCACACACAATAGCACTCTAGTGGCCAGTTTGCACTAGTGTCGAGCTAGAAGCTATTAAACTAGCTTTGAGACATTTGGAAAATTTTCTAACTCTTGAAGCTCCCCCTCCTACTATTCTCCCAAGGGTAGTTGGTGTTGCAAGAACAAGGACTACAACTTTTGCGAGATTTTTCTAAGTATCCATGCTACGCCCTGTCCCATCTTGCTACACTTATGGGTGTAGCAGCACTGGAATTTAGTTCTTTGCAAAATTTGCCTAACTATTGGGCTACACTCCATAGTGTAGCTAGTGTAGTAACATAGAATTACCTCCAAAAGCTTCTAGAGCTCAGCTTAGGCCTTCATCATAGCTCCAACACTCCTTTGGTAAGAAATATCAGCAACTTGCACTTTCTTTGCATCCCCTATGTCCCAAAATTGTACCAACACTCAAGTCCACTTGAAAGAGGGTAGAGCGTAGTCCCAGAGTGTAGCCTTTAAATTACACTATTTTCACTATTTGTAGGTACATTATAGTATTTTTCAACTTTGGCACATGTAGTCTTGGTAACATAGTCATAGTCTAGTAATCTCTCGTGGTCCACTAGAGCACACTAGAGTGTAGCACCAATTGCTGCAATGGGAGCGTAGTAGAGGTCAGTGTAACCCCACCTACCCCTTTATCATGTGGCACCCAATTCACACTTCACACTAACCCTAAGCCTATAAATAGCCCCACATTCCATAATCTAGGTGTTGACAATTCATTCTAGCATTGGGCATTTGAAGCATTTGACTGGAAAATCCAAGTAGTAGTTGGCAGTTTTAGAGTACCACTTGGCACCTAAGGCACCTTGGGCACCTTGCACACTAGAGTGTATCAACACATTGGTAACACCTTTACATTTCATTCAACACCGTAGTGCACTATAGCCTATAGGACATTGTGGTAGCCAACACAATAGGCACACACTTTGTAGCATATGTTACTCTTCACCCTAGGACACCCTAGAAACTATGGTTGCACTACTACTATGTTGGTCTATACACCATGTACCTCCTCAATGCTCATTTATGATTGCTATGCTCCTGATTCAAGGTGGTACCATTCTTTCTTTCTCTCAAAATCTATTGCATTTTAAGCATCTTATTTGACATTTAGTATCACATTTTCATTTTTTGCTACTTACATGTTTTTGCACACTTGCACAACCATTCTCATGCCAAGAAACCCTACTATGCTCAAGCTTAGCTAATCTTGGTACTACCAAGAACACTATTAAAATGCTTAACATTATCTCACAATGTTAGTGCTTACATTTTAGCTAACCCTGCCACCCCTTGGTTACACCTAGTACCTCAGTTGTAGCTGACAAAGTCCCTATTTGATTGACAAGATTGTCCAAGGCACTCTACCTCCATTTCCTAGCAAAGGCCCTTGCGTAGAGGTGGGGTCAAGGCTATGCACAGGTGGGGTCAAGGCTATGCACTTGTGAACATCTCAACATTACAACCATCAACATTTTTGGTTGCTATAGCTTTTTGGTGCTAGAAGGAGGCCCCACCATTTCCTTCTGCATTCAGTGGTAGTCCCGCATGCTCTTTGCACCTTCGTTACTAGCTTTGAACTAGCATAGATGTGACACCCCTATGGTTGTCTATGAGCTGATTGGTCCCAATTGTTGGTCCCCTTAGAACCCTGTAGGATGGAAGCCAAAGTGTATTTCTTGCACTTAGACCCTAAACTCTATGTGCCAGGAGGAGCATAGCTTACCCTTAGTATAAGAGTGTAGCACCAAGGTTAGACATTTCTTCTAGTAGCACTCTCAAACTTAACTATTGTTTTAGCATTTATATACTTAACCATTTTTAGCAATTATCATACTTAGCCATTTCTTTTCCAATGTTGCACTTTTTTCATTTTCTCATAGCATCATGAACCCCAAAGAGCCTTAAACTTCCTCCTCAAGTATAGTCATTGTTTAACGTATTCAGTGAGAATTCAAAATTAACATTGTTAGAGCCAAGGGCCCAATCTTTGTGGAAAGGTAATCCCTTAGGATCCGTAACCAATCCCTAGAGCACATGATGCTTGACAAAGATAAATATATCTTCCTTTGTGAAAAACTCCAAGCAGGCATCCCCTTAGATTGCCAAGAGTTGGATGAAAAGTGGAGTTATGAGCTCATACATTAGAATAGGAGGGAGTACTTCCCTACCCCTAAGGCTCTGTTCCCCCTAATTGAGACCTTTTGGTGGATGCTTGACCAACTCATTCGATTAAGTGGGTCAAATGAGCATGATGTAGAAATTGACTATGAGGATCCCCTATAGGATGGGTAAGGGAAATTCAAGGCTCACTTAAAGAATGAGAATCCCTTATATGTCTCTTTCATATCACCTACCTCTAATGTGGCTCCCTCGCAATCTCTACCATTTGTTTTCTTTGAGGTAGTAATGTCTCCCTTGTTAGCACCTAGGCTAATGCCTATTGTGGTGAGCCATTAAGCATATACACATCAAGGTGTAGGATTGTTTGTCATCCCAAATTTTGTGGTCTTGGCATAATCTATGCAATCTTCTATGCTAGCATCCATGATACCAACCTAGCCCTACATGAAAATAGTGCTAATGTCCTAGCCACATACGAGTTAGGCATTGTACATCCCACCTATCTCTGTGATGCCTCCTATGACAACCCAAGCCACAACCACATGGTAGGGCCCTACCTTCATGCCGTGGGCACAACACATGTAATAGTAGCACATACAATAGCCTCCATAGCAGTACACTCAATAGGCATCCCACATGATCACATGGCCTACAGCGGGATTGCGGACCACATCAACAGCATAGCAGGCTGCACAACCAACATAGCTTGCTACATGTACATAGAGCTTGGATCAAGTGTTATAGCTCATTTAGACACTTACTAAAGAGGTCAAATGGGTTAAGGCCACCTCTTTTGATATGGTCCAAGTGATGGACTTCTACTCTGGGATGATCCTATTAGTCTTATTTCCCATCACTAACCTAGCCTCCTGGTATCCAACTTCTCTAGTTCACCAAATATAACAGTGAAGGGGACCCCCATGTCTATCTAGTGATCTTTCGGTCTAAGTGCCTTTTGTTACAAGAATGGCTACATGCAATCATTTGTATGTTTTCCATGTTCCTAATTGGCAAGGTGCTAGATTGTTACTACATGCTTCCCAAGGCCTCCATATCTTCATTGGAGGATTTCGTTAGCTAGTTTGTCACTTATTTCAAGTACAACTTGAAGCTTGAGGTGACCTTGGATTAGCTCATCTAGATCAAGTAGGGCTACTTAGAGCCCATTTAAAAGTTCATCCAACAATGGAGCATTGCACTTAACGAAATCCATGAGCCTATTATGGAAACTCACTTACTAGCCATTTTCAAAGCTATAGTGAATGGCTTCATTAAGTTGAAGCTGTACTATATTTCCCTGCATTCCTTGAGCCAAGAATTTGCTCAAACAAGGAGCATTTAGGATGCAGCAAAAGCCAGTAAGCATCTAGCCTATGTGGCCTACAAGAATGCACACATAAAGAAAGACAAGAAGAAGGGTATCGCAACAACAAAATTTGCAATGGTGGCCAATGAGGCCAAGCTAAAAAATGCCAAACCAATGACCAAGGAAACCAAGGCCCCAACCAACAATAAGGCAACCAAATTTGGCACTATGGTAACCAACCAACTTGCACCATCGATGGCTACAAGGCAAGCTACCCTAAGATCAAACTTTGAGTGCAAGGATTGTTCAAAGTACACACCATTGCCCATCAAGCTATTGAAAATTTTGGGTCAACTACTTAGTGCTGGGCACATCCAATATAAGAAAATGTTTGAAGATGCTCATAAGTGTCATGATCGCTACTGGAAGCTCCTAAAAAACCCATCAAAAACCACACCAAATGAGCTCTACTTTCCAAACACTTCAATTGGACTGGTTTTACCATTATCATCAATTGCCTAGCCATGACATGGACTTGTGCATGGCCTTATCGGATGACATACAATGCATGATTGACCAAGGCCAAATTGGGTCTTGATTTAACCAATGTAGTTCACCTAGAAAATTAATTAATGAAGGTCTACAAAGACCCTCTCAACATAAGTGGTTCAGGCTATGTCATCAATGCCATCAGCATTGTTGACAACATAGGATTGGCACAAGAGCCATTTATGATTCATGTGCCCTCTGATAGCCTTGGGGCCTCCTTGACATCAACTAGTCCAAGGATCCATTTTGTCATCAAAGCACCACCTTGGGCATCCATAACACACTTTGTGGTTAGGGACCTATAGCACCTTCCAACAACTACAACCTAGACACCCTTTGTCATTAGGATGCTGCAATGTGCAGACCCATTTCTAAGTCTAGTGGTGGGGACTGTAACAAGCCTTGCTCACCCAAGGCCTCATCCCACATAGAACACTAGGTAGTTGTGGGGGTAGCCCAGGAGCCAAATGAGTGTCTCACTGACCAAATGATGAGGGAATGCATGGTGTTATGTCCACCTAAGCTCATACCCTTGTTTGCTATTCCTATAGACACATTAGCAAAAGCTGCTACTACAAGCAATCAATAACCAAGTACTAAGGCTCATAGATAAGCTAAAAAAAACAAGCCCAAATCTCCTTTNTACTAGATAAGGTTCATCCTTATCCTCCATGGTCAGCATGTCATTGGGGAACTCTACATCTAACCCTTGGTCTACGTCAACATTGTTGATGGTTGAAGGGATTAAGTTATCACTGTGTATGATCACTTCTCCACCTTTGTATATAAGGTGGGTCTCTTGGTGAATGGGTGAGGAGACAACTTGTAACTAGGCTAGATAGGGCCTTTTCAAAATCAGGTTGAACCCATGCATCTCCTCAATGATAATGAATTCAGCTATAGTGGGGAATTTCTCCCTTGCCACGAAGGCTATTGTGACCATTCCCTTCATGACAATGCATGACCCATTAAAGGACTTGAGGCATGTTATCTTTGTGGCCTGGATTTGATTGGCAAGACCAAGCTTGTCAACGACTGGGAATGGGATGATGTTAGTTGTTATCCCATCATCAACATGCATCCTATGAATCTNTCCCTTCAACCATCAACAATGTTGACGTAGACCAAGGGTTAGATGTAGAGTTCCCCAATGACATGCTGACCATGGAGGATAAGGATGAACCTTATCTAGTAGACCCATCTAAAGAGCCAAAAAATGTTGATACCCTCCCCAAGGAAGCTCTATGGGTAGAACTATCCTTTAGCATGAACAATGAGGGTATAGGTGAATATCACCTCATGCTACCTAGGCCCTATATACCCCCTAACCCAGATCAGGTTAGGAAGTGACTACATGCCTAAGGGACTCCCTTAGTTTAGCATGTGCTAGGCATATACCTATCCTTAATTTTTGCATGCCATGTTAGCCTTTTTCTTGCACAACTACATTCTATGTGGTTTCTTTTGTTTTACATTATTCGCCTTATTACGCATTCATTTCTTTTGCTTATGAATTTTAATTTAGTCTTTTTATGCATTAGAAAAACATTAAAATACCTAAAAAATCATAAAATTCAAAATTGACCTACCATGACCTACAACTGGCCACCTTCCTTGTAACACCATGGCTTGAAAAGGCCATAAACTAGCACATGGCCTGCCATGGCCTTAAACTGGCAACCTTTGTTGCATTGCCATGGCCCAAAAAGGCCTTAAACTAGCACATAGCCCACCATGGCCTTAAAATGGCATGTCATGACCAACCATGGCCTAAAACTAGCAACGCTTTTCCTTCTTATTTGTGTCCCAAAATGGCCTTAAACTAGTAATTGCCATGGTCCAAAATGGCCTTAAAGTAGCAATGGCCCTTCCTCCATGGCCTTAAACTAGCATGGGGCCCACAAGGGACCTAATCGCATCAACTAGTTGCATTATCTACATGTAAAAATTAGCAAAATAAACATGAAGTCTCACACACAATCCTCATTGCAAAATTTAGTTTTATTATATTTACATTAGTAGGAGTACAAAAATGGCTAAAGTGCAAAATTACCCAATAACAGGGCTATATCAGGTCTACTCAATTAGTGGTGTCAGGCAAGGGTTGAGGCTCCTCCTCCTCCTTTGCTACTCTGTTGGGGCCTACGGTATCACTTGGTGCTTGCTAAAAAGCAATGCAAAACAACAAATTAATCAACAAGTGAAAAACTACAATATAAAATTAACGTGGAAAACTGACACATAAAAAGAATAAAAAGCAAAAGAAAAACTAACTCAAGAGGGTCTTGCATCAAATTGCATTAGATGATGAAGGTAATCTATTAAGACCCTCCTCCAAGTGTAGGGGGATCTCAACCTCTGATAACTACATCCAATCCTTATGGTCAAAGTCAACATCTGCAAGGACCTTGTCCTTGTCCATGGTGGTCTATGCAAGAGGTTGCATAGAAAAGGTGGCCATAGAAATCTCCCCTAAAGGTAGGGTAATCTCTCACTTGGAGAAGCCACTAACCATTGTATGTTGAGAAAACAACTCAAAGGCCCAATTCCCACCAATCACCTCAATAAACATCTCAAGATGACGGGCCTTCACGGACTTTTTCTTGAGCTATTGTAAATAGGAATCCCACTCACACTTGTAGTGGTACTTGTGGTCCTTCTACATATGCCCCCACTTTCACACCTTGGTACTAAAGCTCTTTCACTCTTGATTTTTTTGGGAGAGCAGATCCATTTCCAACCTCTACTTCATGATCTCCTGAGTAGCCTCATTCTTACCTTGGATTGCTAGCCAGTATCTAGCATAATCTATCTCTAATGTCTACCAAGTACTATCCCTCTATGCCCAATCTGACAAAAAATCATAACAAGATTGAAGGTCCTCATTCTTGGTGGTCAGGATCATCACTATCTCCTAGAGCTCATGCATGCATTTCCATAGGTCCTCATTTGAGCACCTATAGGTCCATAACACCTTTGCATTGGAAAGTGTACACTTACTCATCACCTTGTACACATGATGAGGCACCTACTCCCCTTGGGAGGATACTCAGAGATGGCATCCATATAATGAAAAAATTAATATTAGCAATAGATTAAGCATGAAATTAGTAAAAAAAAATTCAAGAAAAATTACATACATATTAAGTTTGGAATCCACCTACTATATGTGGTCTACCATGTCCTCCATGATGCCTTTCATGAAGGTGAATTTATCTAGTGTCTCTACCGATGGCTTCATGTGGTGGGTAGGCATTGGCAATGGATCATTGCTAGGAAGGTCTAAGACTTCAATACAACACAACACTTAGTAATAACTAAGTAGTTAAAGACTTAAGAGCAAAGGAAAAGAGTATATAGTAACACAAAGCGCTCACCAGCAGGTCCTTAGATGTTAGTGTGGGCGGCTCTCCTAGCTACACACCATCGAAGAGGTTGGTGAAGTCACCCTCAGGGTGGAATAGACCCTCTACATCAAACTATTGAAAGGTCTCTAGGGCCTTTGATGATTCATCCTTATGATTTACCTCCTCTTAAACCTAAGGAGGGGTTGTGTCTATTACCCTTGCTATTGCTACTATTTCTCCCTTAGTAGCCCTCTTACCTAACTCACAAACATAGTGTAGTAGTATTAGCATAATATAATAAAAAACACACATAAGATAAATGCATCTATGATGTACAATAACTTGCAACCACTGAACAGAGTGTGGATATCTTGAGGCAAAATTTTTTTATGCCTACTTGTCCAACCATAGGAGGAGTCTCCTTTGTTGGGCACAACCTCTTGATTTTTTGCCTTGGAGGACCCCATTGTCTCCAAAATGTATTGCTCAACCTTGTTCGTATTCCCAAAAATAATTGGTGGATACTCACCTACACTATCATGGGAATAAGGTGACTATGACCTTCCCAAATATGCCTTTTTTCTAACTAAATATGATTCCTTGATCCCCTCTAGAGGGTCCTACGCATGAGTGGTGGTGAATAAGTGCTTAACCCATGGCTTGGACAACTACTTGTGATTCTGCATGACCCAATGCCCGCTATCCTTGATCATGAGGAACTACACAAGCCTTTGTAGATAGGGTGTAAGAAATGCAAAGTGAAAGTGAGACCTAGCATGGATGTTGTGGTGAAGCCTGCTAATCTTTGCATGCAGCCCAACGATGATAGAGGAGGCACAATTAAACCTGGTGTCCTCCTCTATGACCTTTTGCATCACCCATACCTACTCCACCCAAGGCCTTTTCCTTGGAAGAGTAGCTTAGGAAAGGCATGGGCATGAAAAATAGGATAAAGCATTCAAATCTCAGGCACACACATGTTCCCAACCATGATGCCTTTACAAGAGCGAGTCATCCCTAGCCACTCTTTGATCTCTTCCCTCTAGTCTATCTTTTAGTTTGGCTTGTCAATGATTGATGGGCCCTCAGAGGGGAGGCCAAATAAGTCAACAAAAAAAGCATCACTAAGATCCAAAACTACTATCACTCCATGCATGTGAGTGGTAACGCAGTGAGCATCACAGTTGAAGGAGTCAATGATGGTCACCATCTTAGCCACTAGTGTACTTGGGCTAAGGACCAAGAAAAGGTCCATCAACCTAGCATGCATAATCCAACTAGTCAGAGCTTCTAAGGCTTGATGGCATAGCCACTCCTACACCCCCTCTACATCATTGTACTTCATAATGAGGGTGGCCCCACTATGGCTAGTGGTGACCATTATTACATCTCCTAAAGCAACGATAGCTGTAACATAGGAAAATGCAACATTAGCATCATGCAATCAACAGGTGCATGAGAAAAAGTAATACAAGTTAGGATAACATAATGAATACCCATGTGGAAAAAATAGTGTAAGTGATTCAAGAAATGGCACAACAGGCTTTCTAAAGATAGGCTTACTTCTAGCCCATCCCTCATCAAGCCAATCATAGGTTTGACACTACTCGAATGCCTTTAGGTACTAGGTGGGGTAATTCTCCAATTCCTTCCCCACATGTTCAATAGTGGCCTCTCAAAAGCTTAGACTAGAGGAAAATACCTCTAGTGTGATATGGATAAAAGCAAGAGCCTTTGTCTCATCATGGAGTCCCTTATCATCAACTTCAAATCTAGCATTAGACATTTGTAGTCAGTAGTTGACAAATCTAGCATGGCCAATAACAACGAGACATAATGAAAAGTAAGAGCACTTACCCTCTAGCACAATATGTAGTCCCAAGTGGGTTTTAGAAGACTATATGCACATGCATGGAAATGAAAAGGGTGATGCTCTTATTATAACAAGAGAACTCTAGCATGCCCTAGATCTTGGCCAAGGGACGAATGCTCCTAAGACCTAGTCTTCGGCCACCTGCTCAATCACCACCAGCCATTAGCTTTTCGGACATGAATCTTAGTATGTTCTGATTTGTCCTAGCATCTCGGTGATGGCACTTGCTACCTCCACTTGCATGTTCTAGCATCTATATGTTCAACTTGCAAAATTTGCATTCTAGAAAAGCTTTCATGCATTCATCATTTTGTTTCACATGAGGCATTCTTACCTTTGGCATTCTTACACTTGCATTTTTTGCATTTGGAATTCTAGTCTTATACTTAGTAATTTTTTAAAATTTTCTCTAAATTTTTCTAACTTTGGATGGCATAGCATGGGATCTAAAAAAAATTCTAACTGTCTACTACACTCCCTAAGGAGCATAGTCATAAAAAAATCACCAAATTTTCTAATTGATGACTACTCTCCCTAGGGAGTGTAGCCTCAAAATGAGAAAAAAATTAACAAAAGAAATTCTAACTATTGGGAGCATAGCATCCCATTGCATCCAAAAAATTAAAAAATTTTGCCAAAGTGTTGGATATGCTCTCTAGGTAGCATGGCCTTCATCACTGTATCACTCCATATCACTCCATCATCTTAGGCACCATGCCCCTTTCACTACACTACCTAGTGTTGTTATGCGTTGATGGTGTATGTTGGGGTGCTCAACATGGCCATCACCTTGATGATCTCCCTAGCCCCACTCACCCCCTCACCATGGGCATCACCCTTGTGACCACGTGGTTGGTTCTTTCCTCACCCCTATGGCCTTCTCCCCACATGTCCCTATGACACCTAACCCTTCCTTTGCCCTTGCCTTGAATTACCTCCACATCACAAAATAAGTGATGGTAGAACCATTTCCGCTAGTCATGGCTATTCTTAGCCATAATGGCTTAACCCTTGTCCCAATTCTTTATTTGAAAAACCTTATCACAAAATCATAGAACCATGATGCACTCTTGCACTACCATTACCCTCACCTGAATGCCAACAAAGTAAAAAAAGAGAAAAAGAGAAGAAAAGAAACAAGGGAAGTTCCATGACCCCTTAAACCCTAGCCATGCACACCCTAACTATGGTCATGAAGAAACCCCATTTTTCCCCATTCTCTATCCTCCACATGGCATGGCTCCTAGTGAGGGAAATCCCAATTGACTACTAGGACAAAACCCTCATTTTTCTTCTCTCCCTCACCCTACACACCACGTCCCTTAGGAATAAATACATCAAATCCCTCATAGCTTATACATTATCCCTTATCTCATTTACCATAGACATGTAACTAAAATAAAACATCAACATAGACCTACAACCCACATGAGCACCATCTCCCTTTAGCCATGGCTACCAAGGTGATGGCAGTCCTTACCTAGTTAGGTAGCCTACCAACACTCAAACCCCAACACAGGCATGGTAGCAAGCATAAGCAAAAGAAGAAAAATGGTGCAAAAAGGGAAGAGCATAGCAAGCATACCTAGTGATCAGAAGTGCTTTCCTCTCATCCACCTACATCCATGGCATGTGTTCTAGGGCTCACCTCCCCTCTTCCACATTGGCAAGTTCAAGGTGTTGATGATTACAGTGGCACATCATCCTAGTGCTATGATCTACCTACTATGTTTCAATTGCTACACTTTGGCTGTCACTCTTGTTCCAAATTGTGCTACACTCTATAACTCCTTGTTCTCACTTTGAAAAATGATAATTTACCCTTGGTGAATGAAACACCATAAAATTTTAGGACCCTCATGCTTTAGCAGAGTCTTGGAATTTGGGCAAGGATTTCCACAAGTGCAGCATCATGATGGACCCACAAAACAGTGTAAGCACCAAGGATAGACTGTATATTCTGGTAAGTTTTCTATCTCCAAGGCTGATAGGCTTGCTGGACTCTCCAGCCTGCCCAATTGGACAATTGACTTGGTTGGCAGTCTATCCAAGGACCATGCTAGGAGTTGTCAAAAGTGTTTGGGATGAGCAAAATAGTTTGGCAAGTTTTCTAGAATAGAAATCTACTATGATATGCTATGCTGCATACCGTATCAAGCCTCAAAGAGATCAATCAAGCATCAAAGATGTAAGTTGATGATAAGTTGGTCTTCCAAAGCATTTTCCCATGTTGCAACCATCAAGAAAACTTGCTCCACCAACACAGGACACTACGCTATGCTATGCTATGTAGTGTAGCAGAGCATAACAGGGACAAAACACATAAAGGCCCCCTTTTTCCAAGTGACTCCAATAAGAAGATTGCACTTGGCAATGCTTTGGCCTCTAAAACTGGTTGTCCCACTTAGGCCTCAGGCCTCAAGCAAGGTTTCTTGGTAGAAAATGGTAGATTGAACAGGGAAGCATGATACACTGGCTTCTACGCTATGCTATGCTACATAGCGTAGCACAGCATAAAAATGGTGCAAAAATGAAAAAAATGTTCTAAAGATGAATTTAGCAAGTCTGAAGGCTTTCTGGCATGAGGAAAAAATTTGTAGTGCTTGAACAAGCCTCACACAAATGCTCTCAGCTCCTATGCAAGTTTTCTGTCAAGACTAGTGGCTATGCTATGCTGCGCTACATAGCGTAGCACAGTGTAGTGAGTAGTTACTTACACTATGCCAATGTGCTGAACAATGTGGGTAGTGCAACATTGGCATGGAGGCATCAAGATGTCTTTGGTTAGCTCTATAACTTGTTGGAAATGATAATTCTTTCCCTGATATCTCTTTGGTGGACAAAATCAGCAAGTTTGCTTCTTTTTGCATACCCTTGGTGAATCCCCAAAAATTGTTCCTATGCTTGACCCTGCTTGCAAGAGTAGGGAAGACATAGTCCTAGAGTATAGGCTGCATTTTTCTTGCATTGTTGGTGCACTAGATTTTAGCACATGCAATTTTAGCAATATGGTCACAGAGTAAAAAAGCTCACCTCCAGCATCGCACACCTACATAGTACAACCATGTTTGCACCTTGTGGGGCCCAAGACACATGGCATCCAAACCATGTTTTTCTCCTACTCCTAGCCCTATAAATACACTAGAAAATAATGCTTGAAGGGTTGGCTTGGGTGGTGATTGGATTTTAAGTTAACTTTTGGAGAGCATAGTCAGTAATTTTTAGCACTTTGGTTGGCTTTGAGTTTGTTGGTTGGTTCTATAGTTCAAAGATCTACAACCATACTACATTGTGTAAGCTATGCCTCTTTCGTGTTGCGTGTTCTGTTGTACACCTTTCAACAAAGAAAAGGATCAAACTTGTGACCTTAGGGCGGTGCACTTTCTCATCCAAGTCTATTTTGCTATTTGCTTACTATCATCATTATTTTGCACTATTTTCACCACTTTATACTTATTGATTGTCGATTGACTTTGCATGCCTCGCTTCTAAAACAAGAATTTATGAAAGGTTAAGATACACCGATTAAGTTTTTGTTTGATTGACTAGACCATTTAGGGCACCCTGCTTTAATTTCTCTCTAGCATGGCCCTTGCACGGATTTGGGGTTAAACTATTCACCTAGAAACCTCTTGGTGTTCTAGCCACCGACATTTTTGGTCACAACAATTTTTGGCGCTAGAAGGAGGGCCTTTTCGGTGCCCTTTCTACATCCTTTGGGTAGTCCTACATGCTATCTATACCCCATCACACACTAGCGTAAATGTGACACCATCGTGGTTGTTTACGCATCATGTGGTGCAGACTAGTTGCAACAATGGTTCCTTTGGAACCCAGCAAGATGAAAAGCCTTCAATCACCTATTGATTTTTGTGTTTCTCATTTGTGACTTCCCCTTAATCATGCAAAATGATTTCGCCAACAATCGTAGTTCCCACCTCGAACCTTGAAGTTCCTTTTTTAGCTCAAAGCATCATAGATGCTAAGTGACCACCTATCCTAGTGCTGGCACCACACCTATCTCTTAGGATTTGAAATTTATCACTTGAGTTATTGGCACAAGACACAAAGCCTTATGACTTCCTCTATGTAAAGATCTAGGTAAATCTACCCCTGGATCACCAAGAACTTAAAGACAAACATAACTTTGAGTTCCTTCATTGGAATGGGAGGGAATTTATCCCCATCCCTGATATCATTATCTTGTTGACTGAATCATATCAATGGGTTCTGAACCAACTCATACAAATGAGTAGGTCTAGGGAAGAGTGAGACATGACATTCCATTACGATGAAGCATTCTAGGATGGACAAGAAGACTTGGACTCCCAATCCAAGGGTGGTGGCCAGACTTACCTTGCGACTATCCCTCCCACCGTAGTCTTTCAGTCAAACTTGCTTTTTGCATCCACCTCTTTCATGATTACCATGACTTCACTACAACCTACACTTTCATTAGTCGTGGGTAGCCATATCGTACCCTTAGCATACCAACACGCCATCCCTTCAGTTTCATTCCTAGGCACTCTCCCTCCTCACTCTGTCTTGTCATCATACCAAATTCCGGTCATAGTTACATTGCCGTACGTGCACACTGTGCCTACCTCACAGCTGCATGGAGTTCCTACTCCCATTCCATCATCCTTGCCTATCCTACCATCAGTAGAAGCCTTGCCCCCAATCATGTGCTGGGCCTCGACCACTTCTCTCCCTATTTTACAATCCTCCTAGATGTCACACTATGTTTACCACCAAGTGTACCAAGTCCCACAAACAATAAAACCAAGTGAGGGACTGTGGTCCACCCCATCATTCACACAAGTGAATAACCCTACATCATCACCAGTAGCTGCTACTTCAACAGCATGACCCACTAGGTGGTGGACCACATAGGAAACACCCTTTGCAAGAGCAGCCTCAACGGTATCCCCTATGAGCTAGGCTATTGCCCTTACAACACCACCAATGATGGTCACCCCTACAACCCCATAACCATCTACATCATTCCTAGGTCTAGACCAAGCATTTCAACTTATCTAGACTCTCATTGAAAAGATTAAATGTCTTAACGTTGCTAGTTCTGACACAGTGCAAGTCATGGATTTCTACCATGATGACCCCATCAGCCTGACCGTTTCCATGCTCATGTTACCTCCTAGGATGAAACTCCCCCAATTCACAAAATACAATAGGGAGGGTGATTTGAATGCACATCTAGTCATGTTTAGATCCAAATATTTGTTGTTGCAGTAGTGGCCACACACTATTATCCATGTCTTTGCTATGTCTCTGATGGGTAAAGCTTTAGACTGGTACCGCGTGCTCCCACGCATCTCCATATCAACTCTAGAGGAATTGATGTCTTAGTTTATGACCTACTTCAAGTATAACTTAAAGCCAAAAGTCACACTGGATCAGTTGATGAGAGTCAAGAAAGACCTGTTGGAGTCGGTGCAACATTTTATACAGTGGTGGAGTGCTACCCTGAATGAGATTTGTGAGCCTATCGCAGAGGCCCATTTGTTGGCTATCTTGAAGGGGGTATTAAATGAATTTATTAAGTCAAAATTGTACTACCTAGCCCCACACTCTCTCAGGCAAGCTTTCACCCAGACGAAGAGCATCCAAGATGCGGCCAAAGCTAGTAAAGACCCAGCCTATATTGCATACAAAAATGCATATGTTAAAAAGGAAAAAGAGAAGGATATGACTATGATAACCACAGTGGCTACCATGGAAAATGAGGCCAAAACCAATAACAAAAACAACAAAAGGTAGCCATAACATTGACTAATCATACACCTAGCTTAAATAATGTTGCTCAACCCTCAATGTCAGCACCAGAGGCATCAACCCAGCCTAAATCCAACTTCAAGTGTAAAGACTACTCCAAATACACCCCTCTACTTGTCAAGCCTTTAGAACTTCTGAAGTAATTGTTGGGTGCTAGGTATATTCAACATAAGAAGATTTTAGAGAAGGCAACCAAATGGCATCAATGGTACTGTGAACTTCTTAGGAACCCCTCCTTGGCTATGCCCAACGAGCCGCCAGTTCCTAAGAACTTCCAGCTAGAATGGTTTTGTGACTACCATCAACTTTATGGTCACGACACAGATTACTATCTAGCATTAAAAGATGACATCCAATGGATGATTGATTAGGGGAAGTTCATTCTAGATGAAATCAATCCTATCCACCTTGAAAATCAATCCATGCACGTTTATAAGGACATCCTCAATGCCAACAACATGGGGTATGTCATCAACAAAATTGGTGTCGATAGTAACCCAGAACCATCATAGTAGCCATTTGTGGTTCGTGTGCCTCAACGTAGCATAGCAACACCAAAAACAGTAAAAAAGATACCACAACAATCATTCATCCTCAAGGTTCCCCCTTAGACATCCACCCATGCAACCGTTGTGTTCAAAACTATGCTTTTGCTTATGCAAACACAACAAGCATCATTTGCCATTAGTGGGTTGAAACCCTCAACTGCCCCCACAACATAGAGCCAATCTAAAAAAGCCCCATAGCATCCCTATTCAAAAAATGGGAAGAGTGTCTGATGGACAAGACAACCAAGGAACATACTACATCAAGTCCCCCCAAGCCTACCCCCTTGTCCTCCATGCCTACACCCCCTCATGATCAACAGTTGATGCCATTACATGCACACAATCATCACCATTCTATCGAAGAAGGTCTGGCCCCACACTTGAAACTGCTCCTCCTTGAGAGATTTATCTCCTAGGATGAATGGAGGAAGAGAAGGGTAGAAAATAACAAGAAAGTGGAAAAGACCTTCTAAATTCCCTTACTTAGGTCAAACAGGCTCTAAAACAAAAGAATAAAACCTTTGGCTTGTATGACCTAGTAATGACCTCTACTGAACACCGCAAGGCCTTGGTTGGCATGTTAACATCGATACCAGTTGACAAAACATGCTAGTGTAAGAGAAAGAAATCCATGTGGTTATGCTTCCTTCTACGACCGAAGAACCATGACTAGCTTAGTTAATGTTCCGTCATGAGTCCATGAAGGATGACCCTATGAAGGGATGGGTGATAACAACACCCCTCTTCATCACAATTCAGGTCAGTCAGCACAAGATCCAAAGAGTACATGTTGATGATGGGGCTGCTACAAATGTCATCCCATTCCCCATAGTGGACAAACTAGGCTTGGTTGATCAAATCAAACCCACAACAACCTCATGTCTGAAGTTGTTCAATGGAGCACGAGTAGTGGTAAAGGGGATTGTCCACATCAACTTTGTGGTAGGGGAATAGTTCCCCATAAGCATGACATTCATCATGGTAGAAGAGATGCCTGGGTTTAACCTGATCTTGGAGAGGTCATGGTTAGCCCAACTCAGGGCCATCTCTTCACCCATACATCAAGAGATCCACCTACCCTATGTGAGTAGGGAGGTGGTAATCTATGGTGATGAAGTGGCCACCTAAGCAATAAATAAGGTCAATGTGGAGTAGGGTTTAGAAGTAATAACCTCTAAAAATGAAGCATCCATCCCCACCTAGGCTACTTGTTTGGCTAATGAGCTGGCTCAAAACACTAGCTCAGAAAATGAAACTACATGGATTAAGTTTCCTTTTCAAGCAGTAGATAATGATATAGAAGAATACCGCAATAAAGCCCCTTGGCCTTATGCATCAATGAGCCCACAATGGGGTAGCAAGTAGTTGCAAGAATGATAGTTACTTACATTAGTGTAACTACTGCACTACTTCCAACATGATCACCACTTACATCAACCATACGTTCATTCTTCATACTATTTGCTTCATATTCGTTCATTTACACTAACATTTGTCTTATTGTTTAAATCGTTCACATTACACCCATTTTTTACATCACAAAACAACCCACTAAGTCCTAAAACTAGCAAAATTTTTCTTTACCATCATCCAATGGACCGTAATGGCCTAAAACTACCAACTACCCAAAAAGGCCTAAAACTACTAATGGCCTAAAATGGCCTAAAACTACCAATGGCCCGAAATGGCCTAAAACTAACAACGGTCCGACATGGCCTAAAACTACCAATGGCCCAAAAAGGCCTAAAACTAGCAATGGCCTGAAATGGCCTAAAACTAGCGATGGCCTGAAATGGCCTAAAACTAGCAATGGCCCGAAGTGGCCTAAAACTATTGATGGCCCAAAGTCACCTAAAACTAAAACAAGATGCTCCCAAGGAGCTTAATTAATTAATAAAAAGAAGAGACAAAGAATAGACTAAAAAAAATACAACACACTAACAAAAATGAAAAAAATATTTTTATATTCCATACTTCATTAAAAATATTAATCAATAAGGTTTACAATTTTTTTTTGAGAATCCAAAGATAAGAATAAAACTCTCTACTGCTATGCTATGAGTCATTGCCTGCACTACCATCCCCTACCTCAGTGGGTCCTACATTTTCGTTTGGATCCTACATAACAAAGAAAATAAAACAATCAATTAGAGCTACGACAAAGACTCTTATAAAATAAATTATCATACCATAAATAAAAAAAAAGTGACTAACCTGAGATGACCCCGTGTTCGTTTCAGGGGGTATCCAATGCATGCTAGCCACGAGGCATTGCAAAATCTCCTCCTTAGTAATGTCAGCCCAATTCTTGTCTCCCAGATTAGCATTTGCTATAACTTTCTCCTTTTCTACGGCTATCCATCTCGATGGTCTTGGAGAAAAGGTGGTAGTGGTGGTCTCAACCGTGGGAAAAGTCATCTCCCTTTTGGGAGATTCACTGACTGTCACCTATTGCATGAACCTGTCATAAGCCCTAGAAGCACCAATAATGTCAAGGAATACATCATAGGTATGCAAGTTGATGGAAGAATCATGATACTATTTACGGTAAATGGCATGTTCCAGTTTATACATGTGTTTGTGATTCTTCTGTGCCTACCCCCACTCATAAACCTTCGCATTGTAATCCTTCCAATCTTGGTTCTTCTAGGCTAGAAGGTCCATTTGCATGCACTATTTGATTATTTCGCATGTGGCTTCATTGTTGCATCGCATGACCATCCAATATCTTGTATAGTCAATGACAGTCATGTGCCAACTGCCATTGCTAGTATCCTGGGCCAATAGGAATTCATTCCTAGATTGGAGATTTCCCACCTTAGCAATTAAATTAGCCTTCTCCTTCTTGAGCCTTTGCACCCCTTTCCAGAGATCTTCGTTTACACATATGCATTACCATAGGAAGTGTGCCAAGTACAATGCACATTTGCTTACTTTGTCGTATATGTGATGAGGTACTTTGGTTACCTCCTATGGGAATTTGAGCACAACGTCAATCTCAACTGCTTGCTTAGGGTCCCACTTGAGGTGAGAGGCTGCCAACCGCACATAGAAGAGCATTAGTCACAGTGACATAGCAAAACTATAATAATATAGGAAGCCTAGCATAGAAAATTTAACTTACCGACTTCTAGGTCGATCTGCTTCAGACGGTCGATCATGTCGTCAACCACCCCCTCCATAAAAGTGAATTTGTCAGGGGTCTCAGTCCATGGTTGCAAGCAAATCGAAGAAGGGCCAGAAGTATCAATAGTGGTGTCTTCGATATGGTAAAACATGGTAGCCATAGTGGAGAGAACCATGATAAAGCTGATGAACAATGTAAATAACAGTGTAAAGCTCCTACCTAGCAAACCCTCGGGGGTGATAGTGGGGGATCACCCATCAATACATTGTCAAACAAGCAATCAAACTCACTAGCATCAAAATGGAGCCCCTCTCCTTCTAACTAATCTAATAGTGTAGCAGCATCCTCAATACTCATATGCCCCTCCAGTATTGAACTACACTTGACAAAAGAGTCATTAGTAGGATCCTCTTCCTCATCGGCTGGTGCCCTTTCTTCATTGGTAGGGGCCTCTTTCTCATCGGCTGGGGCCCTTTCTTCATCGGCAAAAGACTCATCTTCATCTACAGGGGCCTCTTCCTCACTAGCCGAGGCCCTTTGTTCTACACTAGGGGCCCTTTCTTCGTCGTCTGGGGCCCTTTCCTCTATAGTCAGAACCTCTTCATCTTCGCCAGTTGCCCCTATTCTAGGGGCCATCACCTCTTCCTCCCTTTCTTCTTCTGCTAACAAGGCATAATCACAATATATACCAACTTGAAATAGATGCTACGCTATGCAGTGCTACCTAACGTAGCATAGCGTAGTGTGCGTTAGCCAAATAATAAGATACACTTACCAATTGGAGGCTGCACCTTGCAAATTTTGAGTTGCAGCTTCTTCCCCCTCTCTTCGTTTGTACAGGGAGTCTCTTCCGCAGGGCAAGACCTCTTATGTTGCAAGCTAGTCACAACTATTTATACAGTGAGGAGTTCTCCCCTTGTCACACTACCTATGTTAATGGGAGATGCCTCTCCCATGCTATCCTGGGCACAAAAGGTGTGTGCCACCCTATCCTTGGTCATCATCAAAAATGATTTCCAAATAGCTTTTGGGGGATCTTGGGATCATGTGGTATGGAAGACTTGGCAAATCCATGGTTTGGAAATCTTATTGTAGTATTGTAGCATCCAGAAATCATTCTCATGAACTACCAAGAATTTCACAAAATGTTGCAAGCAGGCTATAAAGAAGGCATGGTGCACATTGAAACGAGACTCAAGCTTCCTGTAGAGTTTGACCATTTCAGCCTGCAAGCCTTTGCAAAGGTATTTGGCCCAATTGTAGCAATTCCCCTCTTCCATGAAATCCCTCATTATTTAAGCCTATTTAATTCCAAGAATTTTTCCTTGGAAGAGTAGCTTGGGCAAGGCACAGGTGCAAAAGACAAGGTAAATCGTTTTGACCACCCCTAGCCTAACCTTCTCAATGTAGATCCCCTTTCAGTCCTTTGCCACCCCTAGCTACTTCTCAATGTGCCTTGATGGTTTGCATCTTTCTTAGATTTTTATTCTATGGGGAGACCATTAGAAGGGACACCGAAAAGATCTACAAATAGTTGGTCATTGATTTCAAACACCACCTGTACACCGTGAATGTGTGTACGGAAGTAGTCAGCCTTCTTAGAGAAGGCATAGGCTAGGGAAAGAATTTTGATAGGCAAGACACTTGGGTTGATGGCCAAAAATAAGTACATGAGCC
>MNCI01035121.1:43936-103154 GCA_015680685.1 Gnetum montanum | reverse complement strand
CCTCAGGGATGCCCACTCCCTATCCAACCAACCATATTCCTTACACTTTCCATAAAATTTGGAATATTGGGTCACGTAGGTTTTAAACTCACCCCCAAATTGGCCTATTACACCAACGCACACATTCCCAGTAGAGGAAAACTCCTGCAAGGTCATCTTTGCCAACGCTACGGCATCTATATCACCGTGAAGATCATTCCTGTCAACATAAAACATAAAAATACAAAAAAATAATATACTATTAACACCTTTATCTAGCGTAACATGGATTACACAACATAATGAGATACCTTCATAGAACTCACCCATTGGCATAGTAAACAGTCCTAGGTGGGTTCTAAAAACAGGTGCCCATGTGATGAGCAACGAATAACATGTTGTAGAAGTGATAGAATTTATACTCGAGCATGTCCCAGATCTAGCTTAAACATCTCAAGCCTTTTGGGCACTAGTTGAAGCCTTCTACCTACTACCCCTGATTGATCCATCAGTCAAAAATTTCAAAATTCCTTGATTTGCCCTAGGCAATAGTGCTTTTGTGATTATAGCTGTTGTCTCTGCTGATAAGTGTGACCAAACTATAACACTAAAATAGCAGAGGAGGAACTGTAAGAAGTCTCATGTGCCCTCTCAGAACCAGACTTCCTATTGCCCCACACATGCATGGGGAGGAGGAACGTTGGCCACCAGTTCACTGAGGTAGCATAGTACTCCTACAGTCTCAAGGATAATCAAAATGGGCTTCAACATGACCTTGCACAACAAAGCATCAAACGTTAGCATTGTGTTCTTGTGAAGTTTACATGTAGCATAGCGTAATCATCTATTCACATATAGCATAGTGTAACCTTTCTTTGCATATAATGTAGCATGTTCTCCCAGTTGCAAATTTTTCTTTAATAGAAAATATAGTCGAGCATTATAGATGATATTACAAAGTGGCACTTATAGCGTAGCATAGCTATTAGGTGTTGTACTACATAACAACACTAGCTACACCTTACGGTAATTGTTACATGATACACACCACAACATAATAGGTACACAATGTAAAAATTACATGTATTCTTAAGGGTGATGACTATGATATGCACAGCTTAGAAAGATAGCAAATGAACAAGCACAAGCAGATGCGTGACAATATGACAAACATACCCCTGTAACAAGCATAGCAACATAGCAAGTGTAATAGTAAAGAAAAATTACATCCTTAAGCAACAAAGATGAGAGAAAATTCAGTGTCCTCACCATCTCAACCCTATCTTACCATATGAAATAACTCATGCTTCACTACGATTAAGCACACATCACCCTAACAAATTTTACGAATAACTAAACCCTTCTTAAAGATAGTAGGCTACGCCAAGCGTGCGCTACGCCACTTCACCCAAACCCTTGCTACAGGCAGTCACCATTCTGAATAATGGCGGTTAAGGTGATGTTGCATGCAACTATAGCATAGCATCTGTACTGTTGCTATAGTCAAATAGCAGTAATAACAGCATGGTGGCCAAAATGGCAATAGTGGTAGTGGATGCAAATCTCACCACAATAATGATAACAGCATTTAGAAAACAAGGGAAGGGTAATGACTTACTGAGAAAACGGAGCTTCCTCCTGCACTTCAACGCATGCCTTGGACAGGCGTCTTAGAGTGTCCTTCAGCTCATCTACTTTGGCAAGTCCTCAATGCTTGTGTTCATCTTTGGGTACCATTATCTCACTTGCAAATTCCCTGTCAACTACTATGCAACACCAGTTCACTCTCTCTATGTGCAATCACGCTATAGTCTGAGTATGGGCTCTAGGCTTTGACAATGAAAATAACAAGTTTACTAGGGGTAAACCCCTATTTATAACCAATGCAGAAAAATACTTATCATTTTCATGACTTGATTAATGTGGGACACACCTTGTAGCATAGCACTATTATGTCATAGTAACACCTTAGCGTAGTGATTGTCTACAGCATAATAGGTGGGCCCACCAAAAATTTTGTTCCATCTTAAATTAGCCATCTATCTTTAGAAAGTATACCCATTAACGGTTTGCTAAGACCTTAAATTAGCAATCTTGGTTTACACAGGACGTTAACCTACAATGTAGCCTAATGATAGTCTGCAAAAACCTTAAACTAGTAAATCTTAGCTTTTAAAATCTACCTGTTAACGGTCCGCAAAGACCTTAAACTAGCAGTTTTGGCTTTCAACTCTACCTAGTAGTGATCTGCAAAGACCTTAAACTAGCAATTCTAGCATATGCTTTAACCCAGTCAACAATCTGCCATGTCCTATATGGCATCTCACCACTCATTCCATATCATAAACAAAATTATATAATATGTGATGATCTGCTACAACCTTAAACTGGCAATGTTAGCATTCATTTCAGGTCTTGATATGGTTCACCAAGACCTTAAACTAGTAGCTTTGGCTTGCAAATTTTACATAGTGATTGATGATTATTTTATGTTGTATTGTTACTTTACAAACATTCATTACATGCTATTGCTACAAACAAGTATCACTTAACTTGGCTTTTTCTTATTATGATAGGTTTGAAAAAATGACTATGCATGATGATCTACATTCACTTTTAACCTTGACAGGTCCTCATGGCAAGCTTATGAGACACCTAAACTTAGAATCAATAGACTAGAAATCATCTATTAACAACACTATGGCATCCCTGGAAACATCCTAGATTGGCCCAAACATTTGGTCCAAGCCTTAGACTTAGAGGCTAAGGATGTGATCAAGGACCCTCTCATCGAAACACCTGTAACAACATCTAGGGGGGAAATAAAGACATTAAAACTTGGCTCCCTCCTAAATCCACAAATACAAAAGGACGTATCTAAGGTTCTCCAAAAAAATATTAAAGTATTCATGTGGTCCTATAATGACATGCCGGGTTTAGACCCACAGCTCATACAACATAACATTGTCTTAGACTTGAGTATCAAAGCAGTTAAACAAAAGGCTCGAAAAATTAAATTGGAAATTGTACTAGCCGTACGTGATGAAATTACCAAGCTATATCAAGCAGGCTTCATCCACGTGGTCGATTACTCAAAGTGGGTATCGAACATTGTTGTAGTCTCCAAGAAAATGGGAGGTATACAAATTTGTATAGACTTTTGAGATATGAAAAAAGCAAAAATTCAAGATGACTTCGCATTACCAAGTATTGATCAACTTATTGACACTACGGTTGGTCATGCTTTACTATCCTTTATGGATAGGTTCTCATGTTACAATCAAATTTGCATCAATCTAGAGCATCAGTTAACAACTACTTTCATGACCCCTTGGGGAACCTTTTGTTACACTATGATGTCCTTTGGTCTCAAAAATGCTAGAGCAAGCTATCAACGAGCCATGATGTACATATTCAGCGACTACCTCTTAGAGAGACTAAACGATTACATGGATGACATAGTAGTCAAGTCTAAGAGAGGTATTGATCATACCACCAATCTAGATGTAGTCCTCAAGTGTTGTCATAGGCATGACTTATGTCTCAATCCAAAGAAATATGTTTTCGAAGTTAAAATCGGATGCATGCTAGCATTTGTAGTATCGGAAGCTGGAATACGAGTGGGCCCTGAAAAAGTTAAGGCCATCATTAACCTAGCACCCCCTACCAACCTTAAAGAATTGCGTGGGTTGCAAGGTAGAATACAATTTATCAAAAGGTTTGTAGCAACGTTGACTGACAATTTACACCCCATGAAACACTTGCTAAAGAAGGGGGTCAACTTCGAGTGGACAACATAGTGTCAATAAGCCTTGGATGACTTAAAGAAAGAGCTTTTTCACCTCCCAACTATTTACCCATCACAGAGGGATAAGCCTTTCTACATCTACCTTGCCACTTCGGACATGTCTATCATAGCATTGTTGTGTTAGAAGAGAAATGACGGCTCTGAAATCCCAGTTTATTACTTGAGCCATACACTGATAGCTTATGAGGTGAAGTACAATGACGTAGAAAGAAATTGTCTCACCCTAGTATTTGCACTAAAAAGTTGGAGATATTACCTATTCCGTAGAAAGGTTAACATTATATGTAAGAGCAACATACTTTGGGATATCACGAATAATTTATATGAAAGCAGCAGGATCGCCCAATGGAAAGTTATAACAGTGGAATTTGATTTACACTATGTAGCCCAATCATCAACGAAAGGACAAGTGATAGCTACACAGCTCACAATCTCACTTGTCGATGATTAGACAACCATAGAATTGAAATTCCTCAACAAACATGTTAATAGCATCAACAATGTACCATTATACTTTGAAGCTACTTTGCATTTTGATGGTGCCTCAACCACACGAGGTGGTAGTGCTGCTATCGTCATTACATTTCTCTCAGGGGACATTTGACCTTTTGCTTACCATTTTATTTCCTCTATACAAACAACGTAGCTGATTATGAAGGCTTCCTTAGGGGCCTTTTAGCAGCCCAGGAATTAAAGATCCAACATTTGGCAATCCGAGGTAATTCCCAACTCATCGTCAACCAGATTACTGAAATATATGCCTGTAAAGCTTCACATTTATAGCCTTATTATGACTTGGACAAGAGTTTGCTAAAATAGTTTACAATGATAGACATCCAACATGTGCCATGCAATGAGAACACTATAGCAGATGCCCTAGCCACACTAGCATTAAACATGCTACCAAACCTATTCACAACTTTACCTACTTTGATAACGGAGTGCATAGACCCTATCACTCAAGTGGTACATGTCACCTCCATAAGTGCTACCGATGCCCAAGAGTGGTATGCTAATGTTAAAGCCTACCTTCAACACTACGAACCCCAACATGGCTTGACATCAACTCAAAAGGATGCAATTTGAAAGCAAGCTTGACAGTAAGTCCTTATAGGAGATAATACCTTATGCAAATGCTCCTTTGATGGGATATTGCTAACTTGCATTAGTGAGGAAGAAGCATAAAAATTTGTTAACAAAGTTCATGAAGGACTATGTGGAGGACACATAGCTCTTAGGGCTATGGCAGCAAAAATTAGATGGCTAGGATATTACTAGCCTTGCATGGAACGAGAGTTCCTTGCCAAAGTTAGGATGTGTGATACATGCCAACGTCATGAAAATCTTATACTTGTTTCACCTACTGAGTTGCATCCTACACAAATTACGTGGCCATTATAATGATGGGGGCTAGATATCATAGGACCCATCACACCTAATTCTTCCACAAGACATAGCTTCATCATCACTACCACCGAGTACTTCACAAAGTAGGTAGAGGCTATCCCCCTTAGGAAAACTACATCTCAATAGGTTTTCCACTTTATCTTGGACAACATAGTAACAAGGTTTGGTCTTTCCATGACTATTGTGATAGACAAGGGGCCATAGTTTAGTAGCACGGAAACCAAAATATTTTGTAGTAACCTTGGCATCAAGCAATCCTTTTCATCACCATACTACCCATAGGCAAATGGTTAGGTAGAGGAAACAAACAAGGTCATCATCAACTTTCTCAAAAGGATTCTTAGCAATAGTAAGAGGCGATGGCACAAGAAAATCCTCTACGTGCTATGGGCTTATTGTAGGATGTGTAGAATAGCCATAGGTAAGACTTATTATAGCCTAGTCTATGGATCTGAAGCAGTGTTACCTCTTGAATTGCAAGTACCATCACTTCGGATGATCCTTTCAAGTGTAATGAATGGGGCCCATAACAACGAGTCAAGGATCATTGACCTTAACTCCATAGAGAAGGAGCGTGCTCAAACACTTGGTCGTATCGAATGATACCAAGACAAGCAACAACAAAAGCATCATTCTAATCTACATCGACGACCAATAAAAAAAGGGGACCTAGTTCTCAAAGCTGTCCGTGATCATGTAAACAAGTTCTTAGCAAATTGGGAAGGTCCATTCATAGTCACGAAAGCCTATGAGAATGGAGCCTTCAAAATGGTAGACATGGATGGCAAAGAGCTTGCAAATCCTATGAACCACTTGTACCTCAAGCCATACTATGTTTGATGCCAAAGAAACGTAAGCAAAGATAGTTCGCTCTAACTATAAACTGGCACAAATAGTCCACTATGAATATAAATTGGCATAGATAGTCTACTAGGACTATAAACTGGCATAGATAGTCCACTATGACTATAAATTGGCACAGATAGTCTTCTATGACTATAAATTGGCACATACCATCCGCTATGACGTAAACTGGCAAAGGATGTCTGCTACGACGATAAACTACCACAACGTTCTTCTAGGAACTTAAACTAGCACAACGGTCTACTAGGATCTTAAATTAGCACATCGTAGTCTATTGGGACCTTAAACTGGTACATATGATGGTCTACTAAGATCTTAAATTGGGTTCGTAGCATAACGTTCTCAGCCCGCATCCACGATCCCACAAACAAGCGAGCATGCACAGTGCCAACACGGGTTGGGACGTTGTATTTCCAAAATGTAGTTCATGATGATAAGAAAACACCCTCTAGAACATATGCAATGCCATTGCCCTTGGCATCTTGCTAATCCTCTGAAGATATCTTCTGACATCTTACTGACCTTTTGGAGCTACCGCTACCACAACCCATTGCCCTAGCAATAGCTCCTATTATCATCACCTGCTGTTGGAGTCCTAGCACTATTGTGGCACAGCCATGAACTTGCTACCCTCCAACCGCCACCGTCATTTGAGCTCAAAAGATGTTCAATTGCTAGGTTTCTCAGCTTACAGCTAAACTGCATGATGTTTTCCCTGGGCGGGGACTTCTGAGCACTTGCATCACTACAACTCCTAGCCTCCTCAGTGCCAACCCCTTTAGTTTTTCATTTTCAGAATTGCTATTGGCCTTCTTGGTTTGGACGTCCCATGCTTCAGCAACAATGCTCCCTACTTTAGCAGTGTTTAAAGTAACTGGGATTCTACCCTCACATCATTTCATGGTTACATTTTTCTGATCTATTTTTTGTTGTGTTTACAGGATACAGGTCAAGATGGCATCAGTTAGAGATGCATTTCGCCAAGAGGACAAGAGACTACATCATTTAGAGGTGATCATTCTGACTAGCTTGGCTACTTGGGAGTGCACATCCCACATTCCCTCTTAACCTTCTTCACCTAGTTTCTCACACTCATAGTTTCTTGTTTCACATCTCTTTTACAAGCTTGCCCAATGCATATAAATCCCTTCCACATGCTCAACCGCAAAGTCCATGACACGTGTAACACAGCTCGTTGCATGGGAAGCACTTGTAGGTAGGTCAAAGCCCCACATGAATGTAACAAAACTCATCTCGGGGAGGAAACACCTATCCTACAATAATAAGGTTGTTTGCAAGTGAATGTGGTTAAACAATAGAAGAAAATTGCAAAAGCGTAAAAGAGAAAAAGAGCTCAAAATAAAAAAAATGAAAAATAAGAGGCATGCCCAAAACAAATGGCACATCAGTTGTTTCACAGTGATTATCTCTAAGCATTTTGATGAGAGGTTAGAAGCTAGTGAAAGAAAGATGCCCATGCATACTGACTCCCTCACAAGCACTCCAATGAGGGACTGCACTATGTTACATCTTTCCCTTTATTGAACCTATCCCCTCAAATCCATTCTTTTTTCTTTTCCCTACATGACTACCCTGATACTCCCAAGCACAGCAAAGAGACATCTAAGCAACCATTGGAGAGCAATGTTGGCATCTTGTCCTTCATTGTGTTTCATATTCTTTGTCGACATCTCTCGGGCAGATCCTTTAGACATCGACAAAGAGGGGCTAGTGAAACACCATAGAATTTCAAGACCCTCATGCTTCAGCAGAGTCTTGGAATTTGGGCAAGTATTTCCACAAGTGCAACATCATGATGGGCTAACAGAACGATGTAAACAGCAAGGATAGATTGTACAATTTGGCAAGTTTTGTATCTTTAGGGTTGATAGGCCTACTAGACTCTCTAGCCTACCTAATCGAATAATTGACTCGGCTGGTAGTCTACCCAAGGAGCATGTTAGGAGTTGTCAAAAGTGTTCAGGATGAGCAAAATAGTTTGGAAGTCTTCTAGCATAGAAATATGCTATGCTATGCTATGCTGCATAGTGTAGCAAGCCTCAAAGAGATCAATCAAGCATCCAAGATGTAATTTGATGATAAGTTGATCTTCCAAAGCATGTGCCCATGTTACAATCATCAAGCAAACTTGATCCACCAACACAGGGCACTACACTATGCTATGCTATGTAGCGTAGCAGAGTGTAATAGGGACAAAGCGTACAAAGTACCCCCTTTTCCAAGTAACTCCAACAAGAAGATTACACTTGGCTATGCTTTAGCCTCCAAAACTAGTTGTCCCACTTAGCTCTCAGGCCGAAAGCAATGTTTCTTAGTAGAAAATGGTAGATTGAATAGGGAAGCATGATACATTGGCTGCTACATTGTGCTACTCTACATAGTGTAGCATAACATAGCAATGATGCAAAAATGATAGAAATGTTCCAAAGATGAATTTACCAAGTCCGAAGGCTTTCCTGCATGGAGGAAAAAAGTTGCAGTTGCTTGCCTGACCAAGCCTCACAAAAATGCTTTCGGCTCCTATGCAAGTTTTCTAGTCAAGACCAGTGGCTACGCTATGCTACGCTATGTAGTGTAGCACAGTGTAGTGATTAGTTACTTATGCTACACCAATGTGTTGAATACCATGGGTAGTGCAACACTGGCATGGAGGCATCAAGATGTCTTCAGTTAGCTCTATAACTTGTTGGCAATGATTATTCTTGCCCTGATATCTCTTTGGTGGACAAAATCAGCAATTTTGTTTCATTTTGCATACACCTGGTCAATCCCCAAAAATTGTTCCTACGCTTGACCTTACTTGCAAGAGTAGGGAAGACATAGTCTTGGAGCATAGGCTCCATTTTGCTTGCATTGTTGGCACACTGGATTTTGGCACATGCAATTTTAGTAGTATGGTCATAGCATAAAAAGGCTCACCTCCAACATCGCACACCTACATAGTACAACCATGTTTGTAGCTTGTGGGGCCCAAGACACATGGCATCTAGACCACATTTTTCTCCTAATCCTAGCCCTAGAAATACCCCAGAAAACAATTCTCAAAGGTTTATCTTGTGTGGTGATTGGCTTTTAAGTTGGCTTTCAGAGAGCATAGTCAGTAATTTCTAGCACTCTGGTTGGCTTTGAGATTGCTGGTTGGCTCTACAATTCAAAGATCTAAAACCATACTACTCTATGTAAGCTGTGCCTCTTCCATGTTGCATGTTCTATTGTACACCTTTCAACAAAGCAAAGGATCAAACTTGTGACCTTGGGACGATGCACTTTCTCACCCAAGTCTATTTTGCTACTTGCTTACTATCATTGTTGTTTTGCACTATTTTCACCGCTTTACACTTATTGATCATTGATTTAATTCGTGTGCCTTGCTTCTAAAACAAGCATTTACAAAAGGTTAAAATACATCGATTAAGTCCCTGTCTGATCAACTAGACTGTTCAGGGCACCCCGCTTCCATTTCTCTCCAGCACGGCCCTTGCACAAATCCATGGTTAAACTGTTCACCCAGCAACCTCTCAGTGTTCTAGCCATTGATTTTTTCAATTACAACAATGAATCATGCATATATACCCTCCTAGGATTATTAAATGCACCACTTACTACATCGATGCTTTCATACTTAAGCAAATTTTTCTGAGTTTCTTGAGAAGCATAGGAATGGGGTGAGCATAGCAAGGGGTGAGTGTAGTAGAAAGAGTTAGAAAAATCTCTAAACTTTTTTTAATGACTCTTAGACTTGGAAGATTTTTTGAGATTTTTTAGGTTGGCTAGCAAATGCCTAGCCTAATTTCACATCCTAGACACTCTTTACTTGGCTTGAACCAATGCATCTTGCATGAATGATGGTCCGCTAAGATCTTAAATTGGTAGATGATGGTCTACTAAGACCTTAAACTAGCAAATGATGGTCTGCTAAGGCCTTAAACTAGTAGATGATGTCCACTAAGACCTTAAACTAGCAATCCATGGCCTATCAAGGCCTGAAATAGGCTTGCTTGTTTGCTTTTCTAATGTCCACTCTTGCATGTTTGGGTAATTATTCATTGCATTAATTTCCTCATGTTATACATTTTGACTCTATTGAGATAGGTGTGGCTTGATGTTCTTGGTGGTTTTTTTGTAGGATATGTCACAGGATTATGACATGAACACATACAAGTATCTTCGTTCACCTCTGGTCCTCACTAGATCATATGGTGACATCATCGAATGCATCAATGCCCAATGCTTAGACCTTGAGTCCATATCCCGTGATGACTAAATAATGTCCATAAAAACACCACTAGATTGTCCCAACCATCTAGTTACGGCTCTCAATCTAGATGCAGGTGATGTCATTGAGGATCCCCTTGTCAAAGTCCCTATAATAACACTCAGTGGCAAGGCAAAGACATTGGAACTTAGTTCCTTGTTAGAGCCTCAACACATCCAAAGCATCATCAAAGTTCTCAATGACAACATCAAGGTGTTTGCATGGTAGGACATGCTAGGCCTAGATCCTTGCATAGTGCAACATAACATCATCCTTGATCCTTGCATAAAATTAGTAGAAAGCCCGTAAGGTTAGGCCTGAAGTGGCATTAGTAGTCTATGATGAAATCACCAATCTATACAAGGCCAATTTCATCTGGGTCATTGACTATGTGAACTAGGTTTCTAACATTGTGGGTGTATCTAAGAAAAATGGAAGCATATGTAGTTTCATAGACTTCTAGGACCTAAAAAGGTGACCATCAAAGATGACTTCTCATTGCTTAGTATTGATTAATTAGTCAATATCACGATTGGTCATGCATTGTTCTTCATGGACAAGGTCTCTAGTTACAACTAGATTCAAATCAATTTAGAGCACCAACTTAGTATGACCTTCATAACCCCTTGGGGTAAATTTTGCTATACAATTATGCCTTTTGGACTAAAGAACACAAGGGCAACCTACCAATGTGCTATGACATACATCTTTAATGACTACTTGTTAGACTTGTGGACTAAAGAACACAGGAGCAACCTAACAATGTGCTATGACATACATCTTTAGTGACTATTTGTTAGACTTGTTCAATGACTACATTGATGACATAGTAGTTAAGTCCAAGATGACACAAGATCATGCAAATGATCTAGAACATGCACTCAAATGTTTCCTTATACATGAACTTAGGTTGAACCCTAAGAAATGTGTCTTCAGCATCAAGATTGGTTGCATGTTAGGTTTCATGGTATTAGAAGTAGGCATACACATAGACCCCAATAAGGTTAAGGCCATCATTAACTTAGCACAACCAACTAACCTTAAGAAGCTACATGGGTTACAAGGTAGATTACAATTCATACATCAGTTTATTACACAATTGACTGATAACCTACAACCAATGCAACATTTGCTCAAAAAGGGAGTCCACTTCAAGTGGATAGCTTAATGCCAAGAGGCATTTGACAACCTCAAATAGGAGTTGGTTCAACTTCCAATAGTCTACCCTCCACAAGGAGACAAAGCTTTTTACATCTACCTTGTAACTTCTAACACATCAATAACTTCTTTGCTTTATCAAAAGTGAGATAATGGCTCAAAGGTCCCTATATACAACCTAAGCCATGCATTAGTGGTCCATGAAGAAAAATACAATGATGTGAAAAATAACTGCCTCACCTTAGTCTTTATACTCAAGAAGTGGAGGCATTTTCTCTTCTATAGCTAGGTAAACATCATCTACAAAAGTAATGTACTTCAGGCAATCATAATGAACATATAAGAAAGTAGTCAAATTGCATGGTGGAAAGTAATAATTGTGGATTTTGGCCTACATTACATAGTGCAAGCATCAACCAACGGTCAAGCAATAGCTGCACAATTAATAGCTTCATTGATAAATGATCAAGCAACAATAGATCTAGTTCCAAATGAGCATGTTAGCAACATAAGCCAAGTGCTTGTTATCTTTGAGGTAATTTTACACTTTGATGACACTTTGACCTCTAAAGGGGGTAGTTCCACTACCATAATCACATTTTCCTCCAAGGATATTTGAACCTTTGCTTATCACTTCACATTTCCTTGCACTAACAACGTAGTGGAGTATGAAGGTCTCCTTAGAGATCTTATAGTAGCTTGCAACCTAGGAATATAAAGCATAGCAATCTAAGGTGATTTTTAGTTAGCCATCAACCAAGTTACAGAGGTTTATGCTTGTAAAGAATAACACTTACAACCTTATTGTGACTTGGTGAAGAATTTTATTTGATGGTTTGCAGCACATCCATAGCAATGAGAACGCCATTGCTAATGCATTAGCCACATTAGCCTTAAGCATTGCACCTAACATGTTTCATGCCTTGCCCACCTTAGCAACAAATCACATTGAACATATCACACAAGTAACTAACATTACATCTATAGCCACAACAAGCACCACACACACACAAGAATGGTACATTGACATTAAGGCGTACCTTCAATAGGATAAGCCTTTACAACATCTGACGACTGCCTAAAAGGATGTAGTGTAGAAACAATCATGGTAGTATGCCATTGTAGGTTATAGCATGCTTTGTCGCAAAACCTATGATGACATACTACTAACTTGTGTTAGCAACAACAAAGTGCAAACCATCATTGATCAAGTCCACAAGGGACTACGTGAAGACCACATAGCACCTAGGGCAATAGCATTGAAGATCATATGCTTAGGCTACTATTGGCCTTACATGGAGTGCAACTGCATTTCCAAGGTCAAGATATGTGATGTGTGTTAATGGCATGGTAACTTAATGCACGTGCCACCCACTAAATTGCAGACCACACAAATCATGTGGTTGTTCCAATACTGGAGATTGGATATCATAGGGCCCATCACACCTAAGTCCTCTGTAGGACATAGCTTCATCATAACCATAGTTCAATATTTTACCAAATGGGTTGAAGCTATCCCTCTTAGGAAGACAACATCACAATAGACTTGTAAATTTATACTTGATAATATAGTGACCTAATTTGATCTACCCATGATCCTTATCATGGACAACAGGCCACAGTTTAGTAGTGTAGAGACCAAAGCCTTCTACAAACACCTTGGCATCAAGCATTCTTTCTCATTGTCATACTACCTACAGGTGAATGGCTAAGTGAAGGCCACAAACAAGGTCATCTTCAAACTTTTAAAAAAGGTGCTTAGCAATAGCAAACAATGATGGCATGTGTAGCTGGACGATGCAATATGGGCCTACCGCACTATGCATAGAATAGTAATAGGTAAGACATCATACAGCCTTGTGTATGGGTTTAAAGCCATTTTTCCTCTTGAATTATAGATCCCATCACTCCATGTGATCCTCTCAAGCTTCATTGATGAGGCTTAGAATGATGAGTTGAGAACCATTGACCTTGACTCTATAGACGAGAAGTGCATGCAGATGCTTGATCACATCAAATGGTACCAAGAGAAGCAACAACAAAAGCATTGCCATAATTTGCATCAATGTCCAATAAAGGGAGGGAACCTAGTCCTCAAGGCCATTTGTAAACCCATGAACAAATTCTTAGCCAACTAGAAAGGGAATTTATTGGTCACTAAGGCCTATGACAACGGATCACTCAAGATTGCTAATCTAGATGATAATGAGTTTGCTGATCCAAGCAACCATTCGTACTTGAAGCTATACTATGCCTAGTACATAGTGCTACATCAATGAAAAAGCAAGGTATGCAATAGTCTTCTATGACTATCAATTGGCATAGACCTTCTCCTATGACATTAAATTGGCATAACAAGTCTTCTATGACTATAAATTGGCATAGCTCATCCTTGGGTTATGATGTTAAACTGGCATCCACAGCACACCTATCCACTATGATGTTAAATTGGTAGAGCAAGTTTGCTATGACTATAAAATAGTGTAACTCATCCTTGCATCATGACATTAAACTAGCACAACATTCACCATCCACTACAACATTAAACTAGTGCACACCAATATGATAGGACTATAAACTAGCACATCACAGTCTACCAAGACCTTAAAATGAGTTCATGGCCTGCTAGGACCTTAAACTAGCATAACATGTGGTCTACTAGGACCTTAAATTAGGTTCTTAGTTCATCATGCATAGATCAACATGCATAGTTCTACAAATAAGTGAGTGCAAATACTTTTGATCCTTCATCATCCACCCATGCCTCATGGGCAAGGCAAGGTAGAGCATTGTAGTTCCAAAATGGTGCTCACGTTGCCAAGAAAAAGCCTCTAGAACATTTGTAGCATCGCTACCCTTGGAATTTTTTTGATCCTCCAAAGATGCCCTTAGGCATTTTGTTGACCTTCCAGAGCTACCGCGACCATCACCAATAGTACCATCCCCATGTTGTACCGAAAGCATTGCCAACATTGGGTATTTCATTATTGGTTGGAGCTCTTACCATCAGCATCACCCACTAGATTTTCAATAGTACTATGGCCCAACCATAACACTATCATCCTCTAACCTTCACTATTGCCTGGGCTTGGAAGTACATCCAGTAGCATGGCTTCGTGCCATCTTGCTAGATTTCCAAGTTTCTATCCTTGATGTGGAGTCTTAAGAACCTACATCGCCATCACCCTTGGCCAACTTGTTGACCTCTTTGGGATGCTTGCTTTCGATGTGGCTACTAGAGCTTTTATAGCTTTCTAGATTTGGCATTTACACTAGCCTTCCTACTTTGGCACTATAAGCTCTTACAACTAGTTTAGCACTCGTAGCACTTGTAATATCCTTGCAACTAGAAGTTTGCTCTTATCTTGCATTATGTGGTTGTTTTCTTATCTTTGTTGCATTTTTTCTATAGGAAAAACTCTCTAAGATGGTTGTTTAGAGGCACATTTAATTGTAGCAGCAAGTTACCACATTGCTCTGATGTGCTTGGTCAGACTTGCAAAGCCACTCAAGAGTGCACATCCCTATTACCTTGCTATAACCCACTCACAATTTTCCCTTTACCTTACATTTTCCAGCTTTCCTTATGAGCTTCTTCGATGCACATGATACCAATCTTTCAATTGACCGTAGAACTCATGATGGATGTAACACGACTCGTCCCATGAGAAGCCTCTATGAGCTAGTCAAAGCCAAAGTGGATGTAACACAACTCATCCCAAGGAGGAAACACCTATTCTATAGATGTGATGTGGTTGCCTCTAAGCAAAGCTTGTTGGGTGTCATATAGTCCAGTCAATGATAAGCATCTTGTAGCTAGCATTTTTCAAAGAAAAAGTGAAAAAATAGCAAAATAAAAAGCATAAAACTCAAGAAAAAAGGGGGAGGTAAAACATATCCCTAAGAAAAATCTAGCAAAGTTGCAATTTTGCAACTGGTCCAACCTTGAAATCGTAATGGCCTTCTCATAAGCACTCTGATGAGAGGTCAACATCTCTAGGGTAAGCCATTTTGGGGCTATGAATGAAGGCTCTCTCACAAGCACTTTGACAAGAGGCCATTGTTTGGAGACAAGTCACCCTGATGCCACAATCATAGTCAGCCATGCTAACTCTGCATATTGCAGCATGATATATCATTTGCATCTCATTCCTCCCTTGCTATCCCCAAGAAAATTCCCTACATCCATTACCTACAGCATGCCAGGACCTTTAGCACTCTTGAGCTCAATGAAGCACTATTTGATTGAGTACTAATGAGTGATGTTGATGTCGTGCTTGCTGTGGTGTTTTAGGTTCTTTTTTGATGTCTCTTAGGCCACTCCTCCAAACGTTGATAAAGAGGGGTTAGTGAAACACCACCAAATTTAGGTAATAGCACTTCAATGATATATTTTTCTAAGTGTTAATACAAAGCAAGCTTTTCTTCCAAGTGTTGTGCTATGTTCTCATTGTGCTTACTATGCTATAGAGTGTAGATAGCATATCATGGAGCTCATGACTAGATATACAAAATTTTCTAAGTGTTGAAAAAAACTACAAAAATTGTTCTAAGTGTCCTACCATGCTTCCATTCCTCCTACTACGCTCTTGAGCATAGCAAGCATAGTAGCACTCCGATGGCCAATTCATACTAGTGTCGAGCTAGAAGCTATCAAGCTAGCTTAGCATGGAAGAGACATTTGGTAGATTTTCTAACTTCTGAAGCTACCCCTCTTGCTACACTCCTAAGGGTAGTTGAGGTAGCGAGAATAAGGACTAAAATTTTTTCCAAATTTTTCTAAGTGTCCATGCTATGCTCTATTCCATCCTACTATGTAGTAGCATGGACTTTAGTTTTATTGCAAAATTTGCCTAACTATTAGGCTACGCTTTAGAGCGTAGCTAGCATAGCAACATCAAACTACCTCTAAAGGCTTCTAGAGCTCTACATAGGCCTTCATCCTAGCTCTAGCACTCCTCTAGAAAGTAAGATCAACAACTTGCACTTTCTTTGCATCCCCTTTATCCAAAAATTATACGTATGCTTGATCCCACTTGAAAGAGGGTAGAGCATAATCTTGGAGCGTAACCCCCAAATTACACTATTTTGCACTATTTGCAGGTACACTGTGGTATTTTTTGACTTTGACACATGTAGTCTTTGCAGCATAGTCATAGTCTAGTAGTCTCTCAAGGTCCACTAGGGCACACCAGAGCATAGCACCAGTTGCTTCAGTCAGAGCATAGTAGAGGTTAGCATAGCCCCACCCACCCCTTTACCATGTGGTGCTCAATCCACACTTCATGCTAATCCTAAGCCTATAAATACCCCCACATTCCACACTCTAGGGGTTGGTAATTAATTCTAGCAGTGGGCATTTGAACCATTTGATTAGCAAATCTAAGCAATAGTTGGCATTTTTAGAGTACTACTTGGCATCCAAGGCAGATTGGGCACCTTGCACACTAGCATGTATCAACACCTTGGCAACACCTTTACATCCCATTTAGCATTGTAGTGCACCGTAGCCTGTAGGATACCGTGCCAGCCAACCCAACAAGCATAGACTTTGTAGTGAACGTCATTCTTCACCCCAAGACACCCTAGAGACTATGGCTATGCTACTACTATGCCTATCTATACACCACATACCTCCTCAATGCTCATTTATAATTGTTATGCTTCCCATCTGGGGTGGTACCATTCTTTCTTTCTCTCAAACTTTGTTGCATTTTAAGCATTTTCTTTGACATTCAATATTGCATTCACATTTTTTGCTACTTTACATGTTTTTGCACAGTTGCACCATCGTTCTCATGTTGGAAAACCCCACTATGATTAGGCTTAGCTAGCCTCAGTATTGCCAAGAACACCATTAAAATGCTTAGCATTATCTCATAACATCAGTGCTCACATTTTCGCTAACCATGCCACCCCTAGTTGCACTAGATACCCTAGTTATAGCTTAAAAAAGTCCCTATTTGATTGACACACCATCCAGGGCACTCCACCTTCATTTCCTAGTAAAGGTCCTCACGTAGAGGTGGCATCGAGGCTATGCACCCATGAACCCCTCGATGGTCCAATCACTGACATTTTTGATTACTACAGTGATAAGACACAAAATTGGGAAATCTCATGCAGTTCTTAGAGGTGGTGGCTCTTCCATCAATCATTTTTCCTTGTTTCCAGGCTTCTAAAATTTATAGTAGTTGAGGAGTTCCTACAATGTTTCATCCTCTATCCTTTGGTCATGTACTATCTAGGTTGCTAAACCGATGTGTGTTGGAGCTGGTACATCCCAAGGGCATGGTAGTTTTAGAAACATTTTTTTGGCCTTCATTTACTACATCAAAAATTGCTATCATTACTTCTTAAGGCCTTTGCCTTTTCTTTTAATTCTTGGTGATCTATTAATCTCTTAGCCAAGTCTAAGGCTACATCTTTCTATCGATGGTAGTGGGCCTTAATCACCTCTAATTTTGAGCTTGCTACATGGAGTTTTTGTAAAGCATTTTTTCTGTATGCAAACTCTTTTTAATATAATGCATAGGTGATTGCTACTTGTTTCTCTAATTCATTTCTAGGATGGCAAGGTTGGCATATCGAAGGTTAGCCAATGCCATGTATTCTTTGAAGTCTTCAATCTGTAGGTCTTTATTCTTTACTTCCACTTGGTGGACTAGTGCATAACTATCTAGGATGGGCTACCAATCAAGATTTTACATTGACATGGATTTAATGCAAGATTTTGCATTAAATTCATGTCAATGCAAAATCCCTCAGAAATTTATTCAATGCCCTTTTATGTTGCTCCTACTCCCATTTTTCATTAGGCCTACAAGGATATAATTACAACTAAAGCAACATGATAGAACATATAGAACTGGTCAAAGAGAATCCACAAATCCCCTTGATGTCACACCCTTCACATTCCCCCTTGGTTCTTTACTTTTCTATTCGGTACAATGATTATGAATTTATCTTTAGTTGATGATGAAATAGGATATCATTTTAACCAAAGTAAGAACCTCTTATTAATGGAATGGGTGGATGGGTGATGTGGTCTCATTATTCAAATAATTAGTCCCTCATGACTTGATAACATAGAGAAAACCTCACCTCAATGGGCTACATGATTGTTTTATTCACAAGTGAGATTACTAACAAAGGAAATGAAAAAAAAATGTGGAAAAAGTTGAAAAGGATAGGAAAAATTGTATCAAAAAATAAGAAAATGACAAAAAATTGTAAAACAAAAATATGAAAAATACCTATAATTCTAGAGGTTAGAATGGGGTGTTTCCCCATGACTAAGTGTTTGACCATGGAAAAAATTAATAAGTGGATAGGTAGGCTCCATGCATGTATAAAAAATTGTTAACCTTTCATTTTTGAGCCACTGAATGTCTCCTAATTTAGTGGTTGTTGTGTAGACAAGTTGTTGTTCACACATCTAGTTGTTACATATATGATGGATTAGAGTATGAATTGTGTTCTTGTTATAGATGTGTGGCCCACAATTACATCCTTGATCATGATTCGGTATGCATGGATTCATTTTTCTCCCCACACTACTAGATTCATTGCTTCTTTTGGGTGTTGGAGTAACAATGGATGATGGCCCTTGCATAGGTGCAAAGCACATTAGTTATGAAAGAGAAGGTGTTGCACTAGATTGACATTGTGCTAGTTCAGATGATGTGGTAGGTCCATGAGTGTTGCACTTCTGCTTGGGAGTTATTTAAAAGAAAGGACATTTTTGAGTTGATGGTGGAAACCTACCAGTATTAGCATGTCTATGCACATTTGTAGCACAAGTGGCATTCATTTGTTGATGTTATGATGTTGAACCTTCCTATGTTGTTGGCGGTGGCATGTGGTGAGATGGAGTATGAGAATATAGAGGATAGGATGAAGGGTAAGGGATGTGAGGTGGTTGATTCTTTAGGATATGTCATGGGTAGATGGTACTCGGGAGAGTGATAGTAGAGATTTGAAGTAGAAGACATAGAACTAGTTGGACAAATAGGGTGTTGAACATAATATCCATATGGTTTTAGCTGGTAGTAAGGGTAGGGTTGGTTTGATGATGGCCTCCCCCATGACTGTGGGTTTTGCCATTATGGTTGATGATAGTGTTGAGGTTAGTAATAGGTCCTCCTAGGATAGTATGATTTTTTGTGGGACTATCTATAATTACTATGTGGAAAAGGAAATTTCTTGGGCATGTGCCTTTGTACAAATTTGGGATTTAATGCAAATGCTCAATACTCATGTAAATGTGATACGATTGGGCAATGGCCCTTTGGATGGTCATATATGAAGATGCCACATTTATCATCTCCACCCATGGTTGATTCTATAACCTTGCTTTCTTCAACCATTTCCCTTGTTTCTTGATAAGTGTTCCTAGCTATTTCTTAGTACTGCTTCCTTTGTTTATTATGATCACTTGGTTTGTTTTGTGTTGCCTTATCCTCTATAGTTTCTATGAAATTTGTAACTTTTTCATATATCCACTCTAACATCCTATCAAAATTTTCTTCAAGTTCATTGATAGACTTTTGTATCGACAAGTTTTGTTGTAGAATTAGCTTATCGAGAGTGATCTCTTTTTCCTTACCATAGATATGGACCTTTTTGTTATGAAGAGTTGGATCCTAGTGATATTTATCAACATTCTCCCAATTGCATAACTCTCCTTCTTTTCTTTCCACAGGTTCAATTAGCTTTCAGATCTGATGGGTTCATAGCTTGTATAATTGACTTGGAGCATACATCCCAAGGGTCTCCCTCATTTTATTACAAAGCCCATCTATGATGTAAAAAATTTTCTTTTCCTTAGAGAAGCCATGTCTTGGGTATTTTTTCAGTAGAGAATAATATTTATCTAAGGCCATGTCCAAGGGTTCACGTTGTTCTTCTCTCCATCCTTAGATCTGTCTCCTCAAATTGGATGCCCTTTCATAGGTTTGGTATTTCTTGTTGGAGAGTTCTAGTAATGTGGACCACTGTTGGATTAAATTTGGTTTCAATGACCTATACCACACTTCAAATCTATCAACTAGTGTCTCGGTAAAGAGCTTAAGCTTTTGCAACCCACTTTTAATGTTGTAGAAGGCACAAGAATTTTGGAAGGCTTGTACATGATGTTATGGATTTGAATCATAACTTCATCAAATTTAGGGATATTGTTTATATCAAGCCTAGGTAGACAACTTTTCTTATGATTCATGTGGGATATCTTAACTATCTTTGTGATCTGCATCAAGCTTCTAGTGGCCAACAAGGGTTCATCCTTATTGGACATGTTGTGATGACAATTTCTATTCATTTAATTTTGATGATTTTGCTTATGTTCATCTTGACATATTTGATTTTTCCTATGGTTTTGGTTCCAATTTTTATTTTTACTTTGATGCCAATGATGATCTTGGTCTCTATATCTACATTCATCTTCATCAAAACTAGATGTTGAAGAGGAAGAGGAAGATGAGGGACTAGAAGGATTGCCATGGCTTTTATGGTGTTCCCCATAGTCCCTTTATTTGTCCTTTATAGATTTTGAGGAGGTCCTAGGCCTTGAGGCCTCCCCTATCTAGGACTTACTTCATCAGGTGTCATCAGGTGAATGTAGTCCTTGAGTGTCATCAGGATGGTCATGAACATATGAAACCCCTACATAAGGTTGGTCACTCCAACTTTCTTCAACATAGTTTTCCAATGAATGTTTTTACTATATAATGCATTATCTCTTCCTTATGAAAGAAACATTGTTTTTAGTTAACGATGTGTGTGATTTAATATTTTCTAAAAGATATATCATCAATGTGTTTACAACAATCATGTATAATATAACTAATCTAGATAACTAGCACCATCCTCGGCAATAGTGCCAATGATCAGTGATGAGGTACCCCTACGTCCAACAATATGAATCACAAGCATTCATGCATGATCTAGTTGAATTTCATGGATGGGACTAGTTGTGTATCTAAATTGATATGCCTTGATTACAGTTCACTATCTTCCCACTTAGACTAGTGGTAGCTTTATCATGTATGGTTTAGTCCAAAGTGAGGCATATGATGATTGATGTTGTTTGGCGCTAAGATTCTCATAATGATAATAAAGAGATTAATTAATTGAGCTAATTAATAGTGGAAAGTAAAATCTATACTAGCCTACATATGATGAGTATCTGTTCCTAATTGTCTACACACACCTTGGACTTTGTGTAACTACTACTAGAATTACCAAGTGTACATCATTGGGCTTACCAAACGATACATTGTTGGGTTACCAAGTAATTACACTTAAGCACTTGCAATTAGTTATGCTCAGTTTGCTTAATGAAAGGAATAGTAAAGAGCAATAAATGAAAATATTAACTAAGGAAGATAGTAAAAAATTAAACAATTAAAAGTAATAATAAATCTAATTGAATGTTGCAATGATGAAAGCAATATCAATCTTTATTACCAGTCATGTAATGCATCTAAGTACATCACAATCAAATAAGGATGTCATACAATCACTTAACATCACACTGCAACATTCACTGGGAAACAATAAAACTTGAAATCAAAAATCTATGAAAAAGCTATCTAAAATCTATCAGGCATCTCCCCCAATAGTGCACCCAATTGTGGTATTTATAGGCTAGCATGGAAGGGGTGATATTGGATGCCTTACATCAGAGGTTGTGCCCTGATATTGGGTACCTGACATCATGGCCCCGATATCAAATATTTGATGTTGGGGTCATGCAAAACATGACTCATCACCTAGGTTTTGGTTTATTTAATTATGTTATACTAATGTTTTCTATTTTTTATAGAGTTTGATAAATTGGCTATAACACTTGGCTAACCTAGGCTTAGGTTAACAAGGTATTAGATAGAAAACAAAATGCATAGTAAAAATTGAAGGATACCAATAAAAATTTATAGACAAAATAGTAGACATATAAATAAAATAAGCCTAGAGTTGCACAAAATATGAAATGAATTAAAACAAAACTTACAAAAGAATAAAATAAAATAATTGGATAACTATGCAATAGCACCTTAAGTACAAAACTTAGTTATTTTGCTAATAATATTTTGAATTTCCTAATGCCCAAGTCAAAATACAAATATTCATGTAATACTATAATAGTAGAATAAACCAATAGACATCCAAGAACATAACCAAGGCATTAGCCCTTTAATGAAACAAAATATTATCTAAGCATAAATTTAAAATTAACATTGCTAACTTAAATAAATAGTAAACTAAAATTAGGCCTCTATCAAAATAGATAAGTACAAAGTTCATATTGCTAACCAAAGCATATACAAATTATAATGTATAAGCACTTACTAAACATTACAACATCATAAAATACATCACATAGATACCTTAAATAAAATGCTAATTATCTAAATTCTAATCTAACTCTAGCTTCTCTAGCTATTTTTCAAAGATATCATCTATGACACTTGAGAGATGAAAATAAAGGAAAAAGTTATTTCAAGGACTGAGTAGGAAAAATAAACTACTTGTACTTCCTTAAGGGTTTTGGAATTAAGTATCAAGTAGTTGGAAAACCATGCATAGGGGTTGCTACGTTCAAAGAGTTAGTACTAAATATCAAATAACAAACATCAAATATTAATAAGCCAAAACATGAAATAAATAATATCAAAATACTAAGTTATGCAAACAAAATTCTACCATCTTTCAAACTCCAATTTGTGGAACCTAGCATCTACTTAGTTCCCAAAATGCTAAAGTTTAGATGTGTGGTTTTTATGCACAAAAAGATTTCATTCAATCCAAATCAAAAATAAAATAAAATGTGCATGCAAGACTTATTTATTATTTCTTAAATCTAGTACCAAAGCTAGCAGAAATATTGCCTTGATTATCATACATCAGAGTGAGGAGACTAAAGTCTCCTATATTACCCCTCCATGTAGCATTGTTTGAAGGCCAACAAGACATGAACTTTACTATTGTGGATAATTAAGAGTTGTAGTATGTCTTAGTATTCCTTTAAAATCAACTAGCCAACTCCCTCTGTGCTAGCTTTACCAAACAATATTAATAAAGTTGAGTTGGTAACTAAATTGTCAATCTATCCAATTTTACATAGAAGATGTTAGTAAAAAAACAAGTATAATGAACCAAATTCCAAGATGGTGAAAATATGGACAAATCTTGTATCAAGTTATCCAAACATTGAGGAGCTTTAAGTTTTCTCCTTTGCCAAATAGTTGATAAGTTCAAAGTCTCATATGATACTAAATTATTAATGAGTCTAGAAACTTATAAAATGGATAAATATCAAATTGTAAGAGTCCAAGTGTTGTTCTAATTATTTACAAGTCTAAAAAGATAATTGGTTATTATTTCCATCTTTTAATCACTTGGGGAAGCCCTAGAAGCAAATTTTTTAGCAATTTATGTAATTTTTAAAATTTGATAGGGGTAGGGTTGCTGTACGAAAGTTATTACATTTTTTACATCTATTCAGAATTGATGTTAGAATTTGTTGCTACCTATGTTATGACCTTGTGATGGGGTCATGATGCACCAATGAGGGTGCCTTGAGGTCCACACCATCATGTCGAGAAACTTTGGCTTTTTTATCACCATTCTTTGGGGTTGTCTTGTGCTTCAAAAAAATTGGAATTACAATAGAAAACTCTGGTTCTATCTTCCAGAAATTTAGCAAAGGAAAACTAGAATTAAAATGAATTATAACTAAGAAAATTTCAAGATATAACATCCTAACCATGATAAAACCAATATTATAGTAAATTTCTAAGATATTTCACTAAAAATTTACCAAACAAACCATATCAAAATGAATTGCACATAATTGAATATTTCAAAAACACAAATGATAAGCATTGTAATAAATTCTCCCTAATTGATTGATAGAACTAATGACATAAATCCTTGTATGGATGATATCTCCTAAGTGTGTTTTCCAAACCATTGTGTAGTTATAGCATCCTAAAATTGGTTTCAAACCATGTGATGTCAGATAGGTAAGAATGCTATTGTACCAGTTTGTCTCCATGGGTGATTGGTTATTCACTACACTAGCAAAGAAAAATTCATCAGGGAAATGATTGAAAATTGGATACTCATCCTCTTTGTTATTCCAACGCAACCGAGATAAATGATCGGCAACTACATTCTCGGTGCCTTTGCGACCAATCATTGTTAAATTGAACTCTTGTAGGATTACAAGCCATCGTATAATATGGGGGCTTACCATTGGCTTATTCATGAGGAACCATATTGCACTATGATCTCTGTGTATGAATACTTTGTATCCTAATACATAGTGTCTAAACGTTTCTAGTGCAAACACTACAACCAATAATTCTTTTTTTGTAGTAGTGTAGTTAAGTTGTGCACCAGCGATACTTTTACTTGCATAGTGGATGTAATAAGGATGTTTTTGGTCATCTAACTATGTAAGTATAGCTCCTAAGGCATAGTTGGATGCGTCATTCATGACATGGAACAATTTGGACCAGTTAGGTGCTTGTAGAATGGGTGTTTCTACCAGCTTTTGTTTCAAAGTTTGGAAAGCTAGTTCACATTCCTTGGTCCACTCGAAGGATATGTCCTTTTTAGTTATCTCTACCAATGGTTTGGAAATCTTTGAAAAGTTCTCTATAAATCTCCTACAGTAGCCAGTGTGTCCAAGGAATGACCAAATGTCTTTGACAGTTTCTGGTTGATGGGTAATTCCTTGGATGACTTTGATTTTCTCAAGGTCTACCTCTATCCCTATACATGAGATTTTATGCCCAAGTACTACGCCTTCTTGGATCATCAAATGGCTTTTTTTCCAGTTGAGCCTCAAATTAGTTTCTACACATCTTTTTAGCACTTGCTCTAACTAGTCCAAGGCTTGATCAAAGCTTGCTCCATAACTGGAGAAGTAATCCATAAAGACTTCCACACCATTTCCTATTTGCTGCTAGAATATGCTTAGAACTAAGTGTTGAAATGTTGCAGGGGCATAGCACAAGCCAAATGGCATTTGTTTGTATGCAAACATTCCCCAAGGACTGGTGAATGTAGTCTTGGCTTAGTCTTCTAGGGCTATTTGTATTTGGTTGTATCTGCTATATCCATTCAGAAAACTATAATAGTGATGCCTTGCGATTGTGTCTAAGACTTGGTTAACAAATGACAACTGAAAGTAATCCTTGAATGTTGCCATGTTTAGTAGCCTAAAATCTATGCACACCCTCCATTTGCCTCCCTTTTTAGGCATGATTACTAAGGGGCTAATCCATTCACTATCAGCAATGGGATATATGAACCTAACCTTTAGAAGCTGTTCGATTTCTTCTTTTACTACTTGCTTCAACTTTGGGTTCAATCACCTCTATGGTTTTTTTCGAGGCTTCATGGATGAGTTAGTGTAAATCCTATGCTGGCATATCCTAGGATCTATTCTAGTTAATTCTAGATAAGACTAGGTGAAGGCTTTTGACCACTTGTTTATTACTTTAGCAAACTCTCTTTTTGTTGCGGAGCAAGTTTTGCATTCATGATTACCAGTTTTCCATTCTTAAGGAACATGTACTCCATACCGATGGGTAATGGTTTTAGCTCTAGGGGCTCCTATTTAAATTTCTTAGGAATTTCTAACTTCCCCCAGTTGATGTTTTTGAGGTTAGGATTGGAAGTTGGCGGTGGACTTGCTCTAATGCATCTATGCCATATATGTTAGCACAAGTTAAACCCTTAGTTACTTAAATGCATATAAGCGACTACTTTCTTGATCAGCTATCAGCCACTGGATGTCTTCTTGTCATGTGGTTGTTGCATATAGGCACCTTTGTATATTGATCACTTGTGCACACTGATTTCATGTAGGCAATGTTAAACTTTGTACCACCCATGATCTCTACACGCAATTACACCTTATGTCACTATATGCAATGCATGGAACTTTCTTCTTCTTGATCTTTCCAAAAGTATTTTCCTTAGATATTTCTAGGGAAAGATTGCAGATTCCTAGGCATGCATCAATAGTGCTTAGCCATGCCCTTTCCATTATGATTGGGAAATCCCCCTTACTGTTGTTCACTTAAATCACTAGGACGTTAGCTAGATACGACCATCCACAAATAATGGTAACAATGTCCTCCACTAATCCCAAGGAAACAATGATGGACTACTTGGCCAACTCTAAACAGATGTTGCTTTTTTTAATGGAGGTAGGTTCCAGGCCTTATACGTTTCCTGCGATATTAGGTTGACACCAAAACTTGAATCCAAAAGAGCTTTTCATGGCTCATTCCCAGTGATTTGTAGATATATCAAGGGACTCCAGGATCAGAGAATTTCCTAGGAAGGTGGCCAAATTTGATCCAATTGGTAACGACATGTGTTAACATGACTATATGTGTTGAATATGGTGTTAGGATTGAAGGGAGCTCTGGAGCTTTATTTGATACGGAGACATCCAAAGACTCAGCTGCTTATGGTTGCAAAGGCTTGGTTGGATTTTTGGTTCTAAAGAAAGGTCTCTTCTTCATACGGTTGTTAGAACCAATAGTAGGTTAAGGATTAACAACCCTTGCGGCATTACATTGCTATGGCTAAGTAGGGAGTTCACCTTGCATTGCTGAAGTGGATGGTAATGGAGCTATTGGTGGGAGAGATGCAATCGGATTTGAAGGATGGTACACTTGTCAAATATCATCCCTAGGAGAGAGCGTCCTATAGTACTCATGGGCTTGGTAGTAATGTTGAGGAGTAACATGACCAACAGAGTCACATGGAGAGATTGGATGTTGCGCGTAATATCCATATGGGTCAGGTTACCAGTAAGGATATTGTTGCCTTGGTGGTGGCATTCCCCATGATTGTGGGTGTTGCCACTGTTGATGTTGCTTAATTGGTTATGGTAGAGTTCCACTTGGATAATACATTAAAGGTTGGTGGAACTACCTTGGGTTACCTTGGGGATAAGGTAACCAATGGGATGTTTGCCATTTGTTTAATCATGGATTAAGTGCATACACCCCAAACTCCTACAAATGTGAGATCATAGGGAAACATCCCTTAGGATGGTCGTATTGACATATCTTGCATCCACTATCATCATCTGTATCTGAGTCCACAACCTCTTCAATAGTGGAAAATTTTCCCTTACCCTTGTTACGTTCATTTTTCGCTTCTCTTTTTTTTCTTTTGGTACAATCACTACCTCACTCTCTAGACTCCTCTACTATTTTGAGAATATTTTGAAACCTACTATCTAGGGAGTCCCACATTTGGTCTACCTTTGCCGATACTTCTGATGTCAACTTTTGGATAGGAAAGGTTTTCTGATTCACCATCTCTTCGAGTGGTGACTCTTCCTCATCCCCACCAAATATTACTCCCTTCTTTCGAAGGGAAGGATATTAGTTATATTCTTCTGCATGCTCTCTCTTTCATAGCTCACCTTCTTCCTTAGCAACTTGCTCTAGTATTTTATGAATTTGATGGGACCTAAGCTCAGATAACCTTCCTTGGGCATAAGTCCCAAGGGTTCTTCTCGTTTCATGCCTAAGCCCATCTACGAGATGGTGTAGCTGATCCTGCTACGAATAACCATGGCCAAGACAACGATGTAATAGTCCATAATAGTGGCCCATGGTAGCATCCAAGGGTTCACAACTTCCTTGTTTCCATCCTTGGATTTTCTTTCGTAGGTTAGACACCTAGGAGTACATTTGGTACTTATCATTGAATAATTCTAACATAGTACTCCACCTACGAATGGATTCTACTGGTACAAGCTTTTAGCTTCTTTTACTAGTGTCCTTGGGAACAACTTAAGTTTTTTCCACTCGTTCTCTATGTTTTGCAAGGCACATGCATCATGAAATGTTTGTAAGTGATTTTGAGGATCAGGATTATATCCCCATTTAAATCATGGGATGTTATTGATATTTAACCTTTTGATCCTACTATCTTTTTGGTGCCTCGTTGGAACTCTCACATCCTAAGTTATGTCTAGCATGCTTTGAGTAGTGAGTAGGGGTTCATCATGATCATCTCCTTCGTGGCATCTATGATGCCTACGCTGTTCCCTACTCTTCCTTCTTCTATGTCGTGATTCCCTAGAGTGCCCTCATCCTCTGTCTTGGCTATTTCATTTGTGACTTCCACTTTACTTGTCCTTATCCTCATGGTCTTTTTCTCTATGGTTGCATCTAGACACTAAAGGAGAGGGTGGAGGAGATGATGAAGGTGAAGAAGAAGGAGAACCACCACCATGATGGTGTCTACTACCTCCTCTTCAGTGGTCTCTACCTTGATCATGATTGCGATCAGAATGTCCACCTTTGTCATGTGTCCTTGTTCATTTTTCGAATACTTTGTGTTTATTGGTATCAGCACCTAGGTTATGAATAGTAGAATGAAGGTTCTGATACACAACCCCTTGGACAAAGTCAAGGGAAGGAACATCAATATGTGGGTGACTACCTGAGGCAGGTTCATCACCCTCAATTTTGCTTAAAATGTGGGGGGCATCATTGGACCATTTTCCCTTCAAATACTTATGGTTTCTCTCCTATTGCAAATCCCTTTGATGTTGTGTCTTTGTGGGATGATAGTCTCTCGAATCATAGTCTTGCACAACATATTCTGTGTGTAAGTGTTGCATGCCTATTCATGTGAGAGGATAAAGAAGCATGCTTGGGACTAAATGATTAAGAGGTAACAATATGTTACCTTCCAAGTCATGCCAATGTAGTTGTTCGTCTTGATGGATAATAAAGGTGAAGTCGGGTACATATTCATCAAGATGAATATATACCACACGAAATTGTTGAGGGATTGGCGAATCAATGTCATGTGTATCATGCCACCGATTGCTTCTTGTGTTAGTCCTAGGTGATGAAGTGTTTTTGTATGAAGAAGAAGACATATTGTCTTTTTCAGTGTGTAATGTACTATTATCTTTTTCTTAACCAACCCTAAGGATTCATTCCAATGATGTGAATGATTTCCTAAGTTCTACTTAGCACACAAATAGCTAAGTCCTTGGCAACAACACCAATGATTAGCAGCGAGGTACCCCTACGCTCAACCATATGAATATGAGCGTTTAACACATGATTCGGTTGAATTCCAAGGACTAAATGCCTATGTGCCTTTTTTGAATAATAATAGGTTGGTTAATTTTTATCTTTCCAAACTTACTTGTATGTCATAGTTGTATGATTAAGTAAGCTTGAGGCATATGATTTTTATAGATTTTATGTGTTTTATATCCTACGCTAGTAAGGAGGGGGAGAGAGATAACTAAGTAACTAATCTAATTTAACTCCTCATTAACCAAGTTCTAGTTACTCCTAACACTAGTATCCATTCCCACTTGTCGTACACATCCTAAACTAGTGCAACGCTACTGGGATTACCAAACTCTAATCGTTATTGGGTTACCAAGAGCTACACGCATGCGTGAAGCAATCTTACTGAGTATATTTAACTAAGAGAGTTGTAGGGTGAGAGAAATCATTAATCAACTAGGAAAGAATTAAATAATAATTAACGCTAATTAATCTATTCTGAAGGCTACAAGGTTTATCATAAAGTTCATCTTTATTGTCGTACATAAAGTGTGCTCAGGTACACAATGCTTGAATAAAGATTCATTCACTCTATGACCCCTACTGTGGGCACACAAAAATAATTCTAACTTTGGAGGGAAAAAATGGCAAGAGTTTGGCTAAGGGACTAACTGTCTAATGTGAACCTCTTATTTATAGGTGAGGAGATAGGCCCCGATATCAGGTATTTAACATCACATGGTTGGATTCGATATCGTGGACCCAATATTGTGGACATGATATCACAGTCCCGATATCACAGTTCATCACCTTCTTACTTAAAACTCCAACAAAAGGGGTTAGTACATATATGCTAAAAATAAAATAATCCAAAATATCACATTCACCTAAAAGGTTCTCAGGAAATATATAATTTAGCTATGCCAAGCACATGAGATTGAAATAAGATATGATAAATTAAAATATCAAACATCTTACAAAGGTACTTATAAAGTACATATCTCCACTATGTAATGCTAAATGTAATATAAAATAAAATAACTTAAATACTAAAATCATATAAAAGGGTAAAAACTAGGCATATGAAAATATGAATCAAAGGGTATAATCATAAGTAAGCATTAATCACATAAGTAGATCCTAAGAACATATTATAATGTTAAAAAACACCAAACAAAGCATACAAGAAGAGGGTACAAGCATATGACGAAGATTAAATAAATAACACATCAAGGATTCAAATCATAAAACATAGCAACTAGCATGGGATATCTAGAACTAGGATGTTACATGGGTAATTTAGTTATTAGTTTAGCTTATTTGTTTGATTTAGGTAAATCTAGCATGGAGGGAGTGACCAATTAGTTTTAAAGAAATCCTGAGGCATTCTACAACTCTTTGCTATTTATAGTAGTGAATTGGATGTCACGTTGGCCTTTAAAAAATGCTACATGATGGGGTATTTCTTACCTCAATAAATGACAAAAATTAAGGTAGTATTTTGAATTGGCCTTATTATCAAATTTAAGAAACATTAAATAAGTCTTATTGGCATATTATATTTCTTTTGAAAAATAAGTACACATTCCAAAATTTGGCATTTTAACATTGAGAATTTGGTGCTAGCTTTTATAAATTCTAAGGGTTTGGGGTGATGGTGGATTTAATAGTCTAGTTATTCATTTTTTTGTTTAGTTTTCTATTTGATATTTTCATATTTATGATGCTAACATTTTTGGATGCAACGACCTTTATGCATTATTGTCTAGCTACCTAATACCTAGTTCCAGAATCCTTAATAGAGTATTTGTAATTTATTTTTCCTAGTCAATCTTATGGACTAATATTCACATTTTTTTTTAACTCCTAGGTGAAATAGGTATTTTGTATTGAGGAAGAGTTGAGAAGTAGATGCTTAAATTAGAGTTTAGGTATTTCTAGCATTTTGGTTTAAGTTAGAATTTTGGTATAATTTTTAAGATATAATATTTAGTTGGTATTTTATATTTTGTAATGCCCTTTGGTTAGCCATGTGGACTTTACACTTGCCTAGCTTTAGTGTAGGCCTAACTTTACTTTTTTTTATTTAATTTTAGTATTAATATGAATTTTTAATGCATTTCATTATTGAAATACTAAAAGCCCATTACCTCATTTTAATTTGGCATATTGTATAGTTTATTTTGTAGTGTTAATAACATTTGGCTATCATGTGTTTTGGCTTGGGCATTAGGGGCCATGAATTGTTTTGGCTTTGTGAATATGATAGATTTCATATACAAGGGATTATTAGCATTGTAAATTTTTATTTAATTAATTCTATAATTTCTATGTCCATTTACACCTATTTTATGAATGTCTACTTCTTTTCCTATAAAAAATTTTGGCATTTTTTTATTTGATTAATTTTCAATTTATTATCTAGGTAATACCTTTCTAGCCTAAGCCTAATTTAGTAGGGTGTTACATAGGGAGTTGAATTGGACCTTATTCCACTACTACGCTTTGATAAGTGGTATACCAACCAAAGGTTTTAAGATTTCAAAGGTAAAAGATGACTACAAATAAGGACATTATAAGATGCATTGTCATTTTCAATGGAACACAAGATTTCTTCTATTAGATACATTTCATGATGTATTTTTTTTTAAAAAAAAATAAATAATGTATGACTTGTTATAAAAAATGGGATAAATATCCTTTAAAATCTTAACCCTCATAAGAGAGTTAAGAAAGTAAAGAAAACAACTATGAAAGGACTAAAAGACTAATGCCTTAGCATATATAATAATATATACAAGTGTAAATGAAGCCATAGGAGCTATAATACTATTCAAAGAGATAACCAAAGAGTGTCAAAATACTTTTCAATATGAGTTCAAAGGTAGCCAAGCTAATAGGAGGCATAACAAACATAAGGTGAGGATTGAATTTGATAACATAAAAATTATAAAAGGAAAGCCCCTTGAGAACTTTCTAAACATGCTTGATATAGTACTAAGTGTTAAAAGTTTGGCAATGGCCAAATTTTGTTTTTAATATTTTTACTTATTCTTCTAGGTTAAGTTGTTGAGGCTTTAAAGTAAAATATTTAAAAATTTGTAATACTCTCATAAGCCATGAAAAATAGCCAAAAAGCATAGGTTTAGGATCTAAAATTATGATATACTCATTGGTTCATGTGGCCATATTTCTTAGTTAGAAGTCTTGAAGTCATAACCCATGGCATATTGGTTAGGATGTGTAATGGCCATGGTGTCTAGTCCTATTTTTGATTTATGTTTAAACGTGTGCTAAGATGCATAAAACTTATGTTATTCTCATGTACTCTCATAATGCTATATGTCAATACATGACAAGTTGTGAAAAGAGTAATGGGAAACTAACTAAAGTACATGAAAATGAGGAGGAGGCTGTTGACCTCTTGGTATGTCAAAAAATTAAGGAAAATGGAGAACATAAAATGTTGTGGAATGTGATGATTTTGAAGGGCATGAATGAGAACTCAAGAAATGAGATATGCAAAGAGATTCCAAAGTGGAGAGTACATGGACAAGATGAGAGAATGGACAAGAATGGTAACTACAAGCTAAATGAAGATGCTCTAGGACTTGAGAGGAAGCTAAATCAACAAGAGAAAAAAGCCTTAAGAACTAGAGCTTAAAAGTTGAGAAGATGTTTCCAAGGAATAGAAGACATCTTGGCTGAGAGGAAGTCCATCAAATAAAGATATCTCCCAAAAATAGGAAATGTCTCCTTTTTAAAGAAGATGTCTCCTTAGAGACATTCCATCTTGTTAAAATATGTCTTCCCAAAGTTGAATGTAATTTCAAAAAGGCATCCCAATCTCAAAAGACACGTCTATATTAGTCATTAGATAGTTGGTGCATGAATTTCGAGGTGTCTTCAGAAAATTCAAGGCTATAAGTAGACTTCAAACTCTTGGGTATTGTGCAAGCATTGTCAACATCAAGGCTATCATTGTCTATTTTATGCTATTATACTTGTGTACTTCATTTATCACCTCATTTTCTTGATTTTTTGTAGAAATGTTCTTCAAAGTACAAGCACCTATAATTGAAGTTACACTCTTTTCTTGTGTTTTTATTTCTCTCTTTCTTGTAGCCCTACAGGGTTGATGTGCTTCTTATGAGAAGGCATCATCATTGAGCTTGTCAGGATCTTGTAGGATTGAGTGTTTGTGTAGCATCAAAACACTCTAGAGTGGATTTCAATTTTGTAAAGGTTGTGAAATCTTTGAAACCACATTTTGAGCTTGTTTGGACCTTGCAGGGTTGAGTGGATTTGTTGCAATGAAACACTCTAATGTAAAGCTCAAAGCTTGTACAAGGTAACATTTTGAGAAACAAAGCTCAGAGGTGGGCAAGGATTCTACCTTTTGAGTGCGAGTGTACCCAAGTTGGGCAACCATGTAAAATTTGGATGTGGTTTCTATGGCTAATCAATTTGTGATTTGGGAAACTTATTCATTTTCCCCTTCTAAGTTTTGGTCCTTAGAGGCACCACTTGATGAAGTGGTGTAGAGGAAAACCTTGCTGATACAAAAACTTGTTACTAAAATATCAACTAAGGTAGATAAAATTTGAGACTTCTTAGATGAGAAGTTACAAACTACTTTGAAGATTATACAGGAATGTAGAGATCAAGGAGGTAATGGTCATGAATGAAGGAAGAAAAAGGATGCTGAATGGGAATACCACAAGGATAAGGGTAAAGTTGTAGTAGTAGAGAGGGTTGCAGATTCAAAAATTGATGATGATCATTATGACATTTTTTAATATGAACATCCTCAAGGATGTTGTCCCATGTTGTTGCACCTATAAGAATCTAGGATGTACACTTTGAATCTTAGATTGGCATCCAAAAGGTTATCTTATCCACAAGGCAACCATCAGCAACAATTTCACCAACAAGCATACTATTCAAGTGGAGCACTACCTTAGCCTCAAGAGTAGCATCAACAATGGAAACACCCATAGTTGTGAAGGATGCCACTTTTAAGGTAGTAGTACCCTTATCACCAACCAAATTTCTATGGTTACTATGTTCAACAATCGATATCTCCATGTGACTCTTCTAGTTACACTTCCTTTCCACACCAATACTACCCTTTAGAATACTACAAAGCAACTTCTCTAAGAGGGAAGTCTCTTTTTTTATTTTATCCTCATCAATACCCATCCACTCCTACACCACCACCACCAACACCTCTACCACCTTCTCCATCTATGCAGGGTGAAATATATGCTCAGCCATAGCAAAGAAATACCTTGAGGGTAGTAAACTTGTAGTTAGCTTCTTAGTCAAGTGGTCTTAAAACCAAGCCTTGTAAGAGGATGCCTATTGCTTGATAACATAATGAGGCTAAATTAATAATGTGCATGGAACCATATGAGAGCCTCATTAGCTCCTATGTTGAAAGCATGGATAAATTGGAGTAATGCCATTTCAAACTCTTTGATGAAGAAAGTGACATAGATTGGCGAGAGTTGGAAATCCATAAGACTTTCAAGCAAGATCCCCTTGAGTTAAAGGCTTTACTAGTAAGAATGGAATATGCATTTCTTAACAATGGAAAGTTGGTAATTATAAATGCCACACTTGCTCTAGAATAGAAAAAGAAATTATTGTAAGTTATGAACAAATGGTCAATAGCCTTCACCTAGTCATGTCATGAACTAACAAGGATTGATCCTTAGAAATGCCAACATAGAATCTATACAAATTCCTCCATCAAATCAAAAAGGAAACATCAGAGAAAATTGAATCCAAAACTTAAGTAGATCATCAAGGAGGAGATTGAACAACTTCTCAAGGTAGGGTTCATCTACCCAATTGTGAATAGAAAGTGGGTTAGCCCACTTATTATTGTACCAAAGAAGAGAGGTAAGTGAAGAGTCTATATAGAGTTCTGGTTGTTGAATATGGTAAATTACAAAGACCATTTCCCATTTCCATTTGTGGACTAGGTGTTGGATACCATTGTAAGGCATTGTTACTATAACTTTTTGGATGCTTATAGTTGCTATAACCAAATCTAGATAGCATTGGAGGACTAGACCAAGACTACTTTCACAAGTCCCTAGGGGACTTTTGCATACATGAAGATGCCATTTGGCCTATGTAATGCTCCTGCCACATTTCAATAGTTGGTTCTAAGCATCTTTCAACAACAAATTAGTAGTAGGGTATAAGTCTTCATGCATGAATTCTCTACCTACAAGGCTACTTTTGAGCAAGCTTTGAGCTACCTTGAGCAAGTTCTTCAATGGTGTGTGGAGACAAATCTAAGGCATTGGTAGAAAATCCACCTAATGGTCCAAGAGGACATTCTCTTGGGGCATAGGATTTTAAACAAAGGGATTGAGGTAGACCTAGAAATAGTACGAGTAATTCAAGGAATAACTAAACAACCAGAATCAGTAAAAGATGTGAGGTCATTCCTTGGCCACATCGGTTACTATAGGTGCTTCATTGAAAACTTTTCAAAGATTGCCAAATCATTGGTGGAGCTTATAAAGAAAGATGCACTATTTATCTAGACCATGGAATGCAAATGCATTCCAAAAATTAAAATAGAAACTCATAGAAAATCCAATCCTACAAGCATCAAACTAGTTTAGGCCATTCCACATCATGATAGATGCATCAATTATGCTTTTGGAGTAGTGCTTACATAGATGGATGATCAAAAACATCCATAATACATCCACTATGTAAGCAAAAGAATTATAGATTCACAACTAAATTACATCACCACTGAAAAGGAGCTGATGGTAGTGGTGTATGCCTTAGAAAAATTCAGGCACCATGTGATTGGATACCAAGTTTTTATGCACACCGATCATAGTGTTATCTAGTTCCTAATGAATAAGCCAACGGTAAGCCCCCATGTCATATGGTGGCTGGTGATCCTTCATGAGTTTGATTTAATGATGATTGATTGAAAGGGAACTAAAAATGTGGTTGCTAACCACTTGTGTCAATTGATATGGGATAGCAAAGAGGATGAAGGCCCACTATCTGATTAATTTCTTGATGAACTCATCTTTGTTATTGTTGTTAATGTTCAAGATCCAAAAAAAAAACTAGTATAATCACATCCTCTCCTATTTACTCACATAGGAGATGCCACACGAGTAGGACAATAAGAAGAAATAATAATTTCTTCATCAGGCTAAGCACTTCATGGAAATTAAAGGCAACCTTTACAAGAGTTGGGTAGATGGCTTGGAATGATGGTGTGTCCCTAATGCAAATTAACTTTAAGTCCTCCAAGACACAAATAAAGGTCCTTGTGGGGGCCACTATGCTGGGAGGAGGATGGCCATTAAGATCCTCATGGAAGGGTATTATTAGTGTGTGATCTTCAAGGATGACCATCACTTCTTCTATTTTTGTAATAGGTGTGAACATGATGGAGGGATGACTATGCAAATGGAAGGGCCTAAATAATGGAGTTAACCACTAGAGCCTTTCAATCTTTAGGCAATTAACTTCATGGGGCCCATCAACTCCATGTCAAATGAAAATACATACATCATTGTGGTGGTTGACTATTACACCAAGTGGACTAAAGCCATTGTCATCATCAACTATTCATTTTCTACGATAGCATGGTTTGTACAATAGAATGTTGTAAATAGGTTTGGTGTGCCACAAGCACTAATTCAGATAATGGAACACACTTTACTAGTGCCACTTTTTGAAAGCTCATGCAACTCTTGAGCATTGAACATAAACTAACAACTCCATACCACACCCAAGCCAATGGTTAAGTTGAGGTCACCAATAGGAAAATCACCAAAATACTAACATACATAGTTAGTAAATATAAGAAGGATTGGAGAAGTAAACTCAATGAATCTCTTTGGGCTTATTGTTCAACATGGAAACTTCCTCTTGGGTATTCTTCCTATGAGTTAGTGTATGAAAATCTCCTAACTCTTTCCATCCAAATTGAGCTTCGTACACTTTTAATGACCTTTGAACTTGACTTGAATCTAAGTCTAGACCAAAGAGAAAGATTGATGAACCTCAACATGCTATTCAAGAATAAATTAGTAGTCCTATCATTGAATGAAGTGCATAAGGCACATAGCAAGCAACACCATGACCTTGGATTTAGGAAAGTGAAACTTCAACTAGAAGATAAGGTGCTCTACTGGAACCCCATGCATGTACCTCAATGTGAGAAATTTCAAATGTTATGGAAGGACCCTTACATTATACATGAAAATTTTCCATCTAGGGCCATGATGATCTATCATCTTGCCAACCCACAAAAAAGGTTATTAGCCAACATGCAACAAATTAAACCTTTCTTGAAGACAAGGAAAACTAGTGGAAATAATACCTCAACAAATGGCCAAGCATGCTCAATCTTTTAGATCTTTCCCTTCCAACTCATTTGTGGGGGATATGGCCATCCATGCTAACCTCCTATACTAGCTCCTTAGTTTTTCAATTTTTTTTATTTTACATCATTATTTATACATTTTTCATTTTCTTGGATATTTTATAATTTCTTTTATATTTTTCCTTATTTGAATTTTCTTATGCATATTTTTCTTCATTATTTCCATAAAGACTTGGTACCAAATACAAATGCTGATTGATGGTGGTTTAATGAATTATATTGATTAATTTGATTACTTAATGACTGGATTTCATCATTGAATTTTGACATGGATTAATGGGACATTGATTTTCTCATGATATTAGGCAGTGAGCTCATGTCAGCCACCTATTCCACTCAACTCTATGAGATTCTCTCATTTTAGAAGCATAAGTTTCTTTCTTAATAATAACTTATAAAGAACCTATGATCTCAGTACTTTCTAGACTTGAAATGAATTAAGTGGACTTGACAAGGATGTGGCTTCAAGGGTGCTTATCACCTTTTGTACTTGCCTACCATTTAGAATTTTATGGCTATTCTCATCAATTCCTCGCCATTCCTAACATTGACCAATTACAGGAAGTAATGTCTTTGCATGGTGTGGTTCCCATGAAGAAAAAAATAAAACATGGAAATTCAAAGAACATCCCTTAGATGAAATAATGGGCTACGAGAACTGGTTATGGGATTGGAAAGATATGTTACCCATGCCTAAATTCATCCCTCTAATTAAGGTCCTCTTCACTTCTTGCTTCTCTTTTCTTCTCTATCTAAATTGGTGGGTGATCTTTGGACATGTTCATGAACTCTAGGGGTCGAATGGTCTAAGTGTGTGAATACAAAGTCACTAGAAGTGGATGGCCTTAATTCCAACTAAGGATGGAACAATATTAGGTCACCCTAATCACAGACTCCACAAGGAACTTTATTTGGTTTATGAAGGAAAATTTGTTTCTTCATAAGAATTTACCCAAATAAGATAGGTATCAAGAACATTAAAAGTTACATATTAAACACTAATTCTTGGCTATGTTTGTTATCAAAAATGGCACAAAGAGGGGACCACAAGGAGAAGGACCATCCCAACCTAGGGAGAAGTGGTTGAGAGGAGGAAGGGGCTAGTGGCCATAATAGCCCCAAGAACAAAAAATTGAAACCCATGCAACAAGACCTCTTCATGAGGGGCCCAAAGTGGAATCTGTCTACCATATTCCCATAGTAGAGATTGTCCAATCATGGAAGGATGAGGTGTCAAGGCCCAAGCCTAATCTAGAGGTCACACTAATTGAGGCTTTCCTAGAACAAATTCATTTCAAAGAGGTACAAAGTTCAATTCTTTATGAAGTTAACTTTGGCCCTTGCTTGGAATTGGTACTAGAGGAAGTCCACACACAACTGCAAGGGTCTCCCATGTGGCCCATTCTCTCTTCTAGTGAAGAGTAATATATGGAAGAAATCTATCTCTTTTGGAACAACTAGCAAGGATACACCATCATGAAAATTAAAGACATAACTATCTTCTACTTGGTTGAGTCCATTACAGAGGCCCTAAGCCTACCTAACATAGGAGCAACGTTGGTAGAAATATCAAGTTAGGAAAACCCATATGTCAACTTAGGCAGATTCATATGTCAAAAAGGAATGAGTCCAACGGTGCTACGGGGTGGACCATAAGGAGTACGAAGCACTCACCAAGGCAAAGAAAGCCTAATTCAAAATTGTAGCATGTCACTTAAATCCAATGGTGATGCTTAGTAAGGTCTGTCTTCTCTACCCTTGCATGCACTACTTTAAGTGACAAGTTCCTTGTCAACCTCCCTTAGATCATCTTCTTCAAGATTTAGAAATGCTTCAAAGAGAATGAGCAAGGGAGGAAGACACTTCCCTTTCCATGCATAATCCAAAAACTCTACAAGAGGGAAGGCATAACCTAGTATGCTAATGATACACTTCATCATGCTCTTGCCACATCTTGACAAGAGATGATGAGGAATAAGGTAGCTACCAAGTTGCTAGAGGAGGAGCATCCATCACTACCACCTGCCGGTGAGATAATACCAGAGGCTCACGTAGTTGTTGAATGCATGAGAAAACTTCATGAACAACTATTGCAACAACAAAAAGAAGAGGTAAGTGGTGGGAAGTCATCAATCTACTAACCAGTGTTAAGCCACCTCAACAAAGTTACCAAAACTATTAGTTGGCTTGAGGAGACCACCTTGTTGTTTTCAACCTAATGCATGTAGGCATCTACGAGAATGAATCCAAGTGCCTGAGAAGTTACAGTGTCCATCCTTAGATAACAAGAGTTCCTAGAGATCTCTAGGAATGTTGTGACTTTCTTGATGCACTTGAAGGAAGCTGAGGGGATTACTATCCTAGTGATGCAACATCATGGATAAGAGATGGAAGTGATGGTAAACTAGGTGGCCGAAGCACTAAATTCTCCTGTGGCAACCATTCCTACATAGCTACACTTAGAGATGTGTAGGCTTTCACAAGAGTGGGAAGTATAAGATTGAGTGTAACCCAATAAAAGGAGGTATTGGACTGACTGATCAAAACTGGGCAATCGCTTCCAGAGATCTTTGTTCTCCTAGAAGAAATTACTGCTACCGATTTTAGCTCATCATTGCAAATGCCCAACCAAAGGTAGCCACCACTGAAAACTATCAATTGGCTGCCAAAGTTGTGGAATTGAGAGCCCATCTTGTTGACCCTGTCATTCTCAGCCAAGCTATCATAAGAGATGAAGCTTTCTTACAACTTTACCACAAATTCAGGGAGGCTAAGAGTTCCAAGGAGATGGTGGTCTTTGATGCATTCTTATCAAAAGCTCTCACCATCAACACCAATAAGGACTTGGTGCAAGTTTGCAAGGAGAACTTGGTTTTCACCTAGGACATCCATCACCTATGTAATGTCGAGGATGAAAATGACCAACTTGTAAAATTTTTGAGATAGTAGTAGGAGTAACTTGCCAAGGTGAACCTGGATTGGAGGAAGTTGGTAGCTGAAAATAGAAATCTCTCTATGGAGGAATTTTGGGCACTTTGCCAAAAGATGGCTAGTGAGATAGCTGCTTGGAAAAAAGAGGCCTTGAAGTTTGAAAAGGTGAAAAATCATTACAAGGACCAAGAGGGGCTCCTTAAAGAGATGAACAAGAAAGAAATTCAACTAACCAAGGCGAAGATGAATGAGGCCCTTTAGCAACTCCAACAAAGAGGTGTTGTATGGTAGTCAATGTTTGATGGCTTGAATGCCAACAACAAAGCAGAAATTTGCCTAATGGAGTTGCAGATAGAGGAGATGATAGGTTACATGAAGCTTGTCAAGCTTTGATATGTAAACTTGGTGATGCTAATAATAGGAAGACTAAGGCATGAATTGGAAAAGTAGGTGGCTAGCTTGTACCTCCTTTACAAGGCTGAGTTTAAGCATCACAAAGACACCAAGAAAAATTTGGAGACAACCAACATAGAGATTGAATTTCTCAGGAGCCATTTTACAGATCAATGAATGGTGGTTGAGAACTTGGTCAAATGAATGAATGACTATCATGAGTTGTAGAACTTGGTAAGGATGTTTGACATTGAAAGAAAACAATTTGTAGCATGGTTTGTCAATGTTGAGGAGTTGTTCTTGACAATGCCCTATCTATGGGACATCCTCGTACTAGCCCACATTGGCCAAGCCACATGGACTATGTATGATCCATGGAGTAAGGAGGAGATGATGAAATCATTGTTGGATGCTTTTTATCTTCCACAAGAAGCAATAGTTGTAGTAGGATAGCCTCAACCATTGCCACCACCATGAGTGTTAGAGCTTGGTAAAAGTCCTTCAACATCCCAAGAGCCTCCACCTCCTAGCACTATTTGATCTTCATTTCATCTTCGGCAACTAGAGGGTTTATGTCATTCATTATTGTAAGGGTGCCCAATTTTGTTATCAAGGACATCCATTTTTGTAATTTCGTATAATTTGGTAGTCAGAATGATTCCATTAGAGTTAGTCAGTTAATAATCCCATACCTTCTTGATTCTGTAAGAAGCTCAATCCTACTTTTGATCATTCAAGGATGAGTTTTCATTGAATTGTGGGGGTATGATGAATTAGTTGACTCGCTATGTCAACAAGCATGCGTTGATTTAGCCCCATTGATGCATGGTTTGATGCATCAAAGTAGATGTGTTGACATAGTGTCATAAGGTCTAGCAATTTTCTTAGCCCAAAGTTAGAATATTTTCTAAGTGCCCATAGTAGGACTTCAAGGATTGTACAAATCTTTATTTGAGCATCATTATACCTAGACACTTTGATGTGATGACAATAAAGACAAGATTCTTGGAAATCCTTGTAACACTTAGAATAGATTAATGTTTATTTCCATACATTTTATTATTCATGCACTATATATTCATGTCTTTAGTTAATTAATATACTTAATAACACGTAAGTATGACCACTTCGAACATACTGATTAATGCTTGGTAATCCTAGTAGTGGCTATTTGGTAAACCCAACAATAGACACTTGCTAGCCTAGTAGCATTAAAATAAGTTTAGGATGTGAACGGAAAGTAGGCCTAGATGCTTATGTTAGGCTAGTTAGATTAAGACTCATTAAATAGTTAAAAATAATTAATTTCCAATTAATTATTGTTATTTCATTTTTAGATAAAATAAAATAAAATATAAAATATAAAAAAATATAATGTGTCTTGGCTTACACTTAACCATACAAATGAGCTTACATAAGTGAAGCTAAGAAGACAACGATCATAACTCTCATGATACTATTTTTGTCTATTGGTACACTTAGGGGCTAAGTACACAGAATTTGACTAGATCGCTGGTGAATGCTTGTAATTTGTATGGTTGAGTAGAGGGACTACTTGCTGCTCATCAATATAGAATTATCCACACTTCATCCTTTTCTATGGCATTTCTTGTTGTAAATAAATAATAAATCTAAAACATATAATAAATACTAAAAAATAAGAATAAAAACACAAAGGTTATGTGACTTTAATAAAAAAATAATACCACTAATAATAATAATATTGTTGACCAGCTATTAAAAAGTTACCTATAATTAACCTGTTCCATCCATAATACTTAGCACAATTGTTGATGAAACTAGTGTGATTTTAGATTGTAAGAAGTAGAGACCCTAAAATAAATTTATAACCCATCTCTTATAACCTATTCACCGAAATATAAAATAGTTTAATAACTGATTTGTTTGGCTAGCTTTTTTCTCTTTTCAATGATTCTTAATAACAAGGTTGGGATGACAGCAAGTTACCATTTGGAGTGTTAATGATTATTTCCTCAATGAAGGGTAAACTCTTTAACTTGAAATGAGTACCGCCAAGTCAGACTTTTATCTATCATTCAAAAACACAAATGTCAGGGCCGGCAGCAGAAATGAATGACGGTTCCAACACGTTACCAAAATTTTCGTTTGCCCGTCCGTGGTTCTCACGTCGTCAACATATGCACGTCTGCCGTCATTTGCGATGATGGGTGGAACGCTTGATTGATGTGGACGGTACTCACGGCGTTGCTTCCAAGTTCCAAATTCCAACCAAATTTAGCCCATGTTACTGCTACTGCACATAGCTTTGACAATTATTATTTAATAATTATCAATTAGCCATTCATTATTTGATTTGATCTGATGATAGAATATTTGGTTGCAGCAAGTACGAACCAGACGGTGGATCATGTTTCATGCCATTTCTGCTACCAAACTTTCCAAAACCGTGAGCTAGCCGTAGCCGGAGCCGTGTCCATGTCAAGATTTAAAAAGGGTGAATGACGTGGAGCCCGACATTAACATGTTTGTCCATTGATCGAATATCACTTGATATGAGATGAGATGATTGCATAGCATTGCATGTGTTGCAGGACCATGATCATTAAAATTTGCATTTCCATTTTGCTCAGAGGAGAGGAAGTTGGGTCAAAGCCAGTAGTTGAGATTTTCCTTTTCCTGGGCTATTGCACAAATGTATGTATTTGTGGGTACTGAAACACTGGTATTGACGGGCGTGGCTTCCTTCGGTTGTGGCTGGGCAAAGAAAGATCTGTGTGTTGTGTATTGCACACAGGTAAGCGTTTGTGGTGACTTATCCTTCTATGGTTTTCGTTTTTTAAAATATTTTTAGTTATAGTTAATGGTTTTTTTTCTTAGAATAATTATGCCGGGGCTTTGATTCAAGCTTTGACGTTAAGTTTGAAGATCAAGAACTTTGATACTGAGGTATATTATTGGCAAGTTTTCAGGAACGTTTTCACAACGACAGCAATTCCTGCAAATACTTGGTTTCCTTTATTGTTTTACATATTTTGTTTTTTTTTTTTTGGTAATAAATGGCAGCCCGCACAGTTAACTCAGTATTTCAGTTTTTTCCTGCTGGGATAATAAATGTCAACGAATGCGATCATTTTGTTTTATTTTGTCGTTTGTTTTAGTTGATATATATGCTGTTTTGGTCTGATCATAGAAATAGAGTTTCCCCCCTTAAGTCGCTTATGTGAGATGATTCAGCAATCAATTGCAATCCAATGGTTTTGACTGCTTCTGCAAATCTTCTGTTTGAGGGATTAATCCAAAATTACAAGTTGCTTGTGCAGATCGCTAGAGTAGGAAGCTGCTGCATTCCCGATACCGATTCCAATTATTTGTTCAAGTCGCCTGGTCTCTCTTCCAGCAGCATTTGAACAGAAATTGCAATGTACTACTGTTTCAGATTTCAAAATTTTTTTTCTGAATCAAATGAGCTTGCTTTATTTTGGGCAGGCAGTTAATAGGTAACAAAAAGATAAATGTCAGGAGGCAGCAGCAGCTTAAGGGAAACGAAAGATGCAATCATTTACAGAGGGGATGACAAGGAGACTTATGAGAAGGCACTGCAAGTAATGGAGGATCATGGAATCCCAAAACAGCTGGTGATGCCACTGAAAGAGCTGGAGGAATGTGGAGGTGTGGAAGCCACAGGACACATCTGGCTCAAGCAGAGAAGCCAAGTCAAGCACCATTTCAAGAATGTTGACAGCTATGTTTGCTTTGCTCCTGAAATCTCATGTGTCTTAGAGAAGAAGAAAATGAAGAAGGTTAAGGGTGTCAAGGCCAGGAAAAAGTTCCTTCCCTTCTATGTCCCTGTTGTTGAGGTCTATGTTGATGATGCTGAGCCTCCTTATATCCACTTTGTCACCCATGGGGGCATCAAGGACTCCTATCCCCTTGACGTCTTCGCTGCTTCTTCTTCTTCTACTTAGTCTCAACAACAGATGTTTGTATCGGAGAAAAACAAAATAACCCAGAAAAAACCATTAGGCACTGAATGATATGCAGCCTGTTGTTTTGGCCCTCTACTGCATGGGGCCTTTCCATGGCTTCATTTTTTAAAAATGAAATAAAAATTATATGGAGTCCTTTTTAGGATTCTTCTACGTGTTGGTGTTCAGGCTTAATGTGAAGTCTCCTTCAAAATGATTGAATGCTTAGTGCCTTTGTGCAATTCATAAATTTGCAGCAATGTCCCCGTTTTCTAATGTAATGATATGTTATATCAAAGAGACCTCACGGTGCCTATCATTATATAAATTTAGAGCTTCTATTTTTAGCTCTGATCAGTATTTCAGCAGTGAAACATTAGCTCTTGGATTTGTCTAACTTCTAAGTTTTACTATCTTTGTCACGGCTGTCTTTGAATTTATTGAAGCATTCTATGTGACCTAAAAACTAAAAACTATTCCACCACAAAGCTTTCGGTCTGAACCTATTTTGTTCAATGCAATGATATTAAGTTCAGGACATTCGGTGACCTTAAGACGTGAAAGAAAGGCAAAATTAGAACTCACATTGTAATTTTGCGTTTAATGAGTAAAAGTTATTTAAGTTCAGTTATACAACATGATGTCTTAAATTAAATTATCATATTAGAGTAGAACATGTTAGAAATAGTTAACATTATTTAATATATGAGTTATGTATTAAACAAGAGTTTAATTATGACATCATTATGATGGTGACAACACCATGATAGTGATCTACTTATGATGGTGATAAAACTTGGTGATGTGATGGTGATAAAACATGGTAATAAGAAATGAAGGAAACAAAAATGAAGGGTTTGAATATTTTTTGTTAAGTCTCAAGTAAGTCAAATAAGTACAATAATTAATTTCATAATCACTTATGACAATTTATAATCATTCATAAGAAAAGATCGTAACTTGTAAATATTGTAATGTCTTAACCCTCTTATAAAATAAATGGTGAGGAGTATTGTGTTACCATAGGTAGAAGAAGATGTAAGGAAGTGTGTATGGAATAATAAAGTAACTAAGAAAAGGAACTGATGAAGAATCAATCAAAAAAGAGAAAAAGAAAAAGAATAAAAGATCAAAGTTGATAAAGATTAAGCATTGTAAAGTAGAAGTAGACATGAATTTTGATAGTCTATGAAAGTTACAATTAAAGAACATCATAACACATAAGGATCATTGTAGACCGAATAGTCAAAGATGACATATGAGCATTCTTTATCAAAGAAGTAAAGGTTCTAAGTAGACTTAAAAGTAAGTCAATATTTAATTTCCTAAAAAGGAGAGAATGTTCGTTGTTGAACTAATCATAATCTTGAGCTAGTTTATTAAAGAATAAGAGAAGATCACTTGGTAGGTTTCATTGGAGTAAAGAAAAAGCTATGAAGATGAGTAGCTGAGTCATACCCAAAGTTCATATATTTAAGAATTGGCTAACGATGACTATAATCTCCATCATAAGATCAATAAATGTCATATCCGGTTTTGAATCATATATACATTTATGTTTTAAGAACTATTACAAAGAAAATTAATTGATTAGCTATTCAGTTATACTATGAATCACAGGATTTTTGGATAATTAGATTTGTCCTATGATGTAAAATTAAACTGTAACATGTTATCGGAGCAACATTATGGTTAAAGAAGGTTGCAATTAGGAAGTAAATTGAATAACAATTAGGAAAGAAATTTCACTAAAAGGAAATAGTTAATTGACATGATGATACTAAACTAATTTTAATCATTGAGAGTAATGATAAATAGAGAATTACATATGAAGATAATTAAGGAAAAGAAGACTATTATTGAAGAAAAGCAAGGGACAATAGAACACTAGAGAATGGACAAGGTTTGTGAAAAATTAATAAGCTCTAGAAATATAATTGATGAAGTCCTCCTACATTTTATGAAATGCTAAGAATTGTTTTTCAATCAAAGATAAAGTTCCTTGGTGGAACATCTTCTAGATTACATCATGTATGTTTTACAAAGAATGTGATGAAGTCTAAATAAGTCAGCTACATTGACATAACCTTGTCAACACATCCTTGGATATATTGATGTATATGTATTGATATTGATCCTCCCTAAGCGTATATAAATGCACACATTAGTCGCATTTATGACACTTTTGGCCATTCCTATAGCAAAGCTGGTGTAGTTTTCTTTTATAGGACTTGGGGAAATTTCCTCTAAGTGTTTGCAATGTAAATTGAATTGATTGTACAAAGTTTAATTCAAGTGCAAGATGTGCCTACGATGTAGATTGAATTGATTGTACAAAGTTTTATTCAAGTGCAAGATGGACTTGGACACTTTTGCATGATGGAAATAAAATTGAGATTTTTTCTCTTCATTGCACCACTTGGATTAGTATTCAATTTACTTATAAGCATTTTACTTTACATGCACTTTACTTTTCTATATTTAAGAATTTAATATTTTATTCTGTAATAATGTAAGTACAACCATGTTGAGCATAATATGCTAGCACTTGGTAATCCTAATAGTGAATACTTGGTATGCCTAGTAGTAAACACTTGGCAACCCAATGGCATTAGTATAAGTACAACGTGTGTATGGAAAGTGGGATTTGATACTCTATGTTTTGGATAGTTTAGCTTACCTTTAGTCTCATTAATTAGTTAAATTTTAATATCTCAATTACTTTACCCTCATAATACTCTTAAAGATAAAAATATTAAAATTATAAATACAAATATCTTACACCTCAATCACACTGAACTATACAGATAAAATTAACATAAGTGATGATTGGAAAGACAATGACTAGTAACTTTATGTTTAACTATCTAGGATAAAAACATCTTAGGTAGAAAGGGTCCATGAAATTTGATTAGATCACGTAGATACACTTGTGATTCATATGATTGGGCATAGAAACTAATTGCTACTCATCATTGGCACTGTTGTAGGGATACCTTTTAGCTATGTATGCTAAGTGTTTTAGATAGTTATATCATACAAAGATCATTGTAGGAATATAACACATCATCCTTAGAAAAATAATACTATTTTATTCAAGGCACACTACAAAAAGAACAAACTAAAAATGTCTTCTTCTTGCAGGGTTGATTCTCCACTTGTTGACAATCTTAATAAAAAACATTATAGGACCAAGAGAAATGATGATGAGATACCTCAACAATTAAAGGTTGTCTATGTCCATCCAAATTCCTATTATTTAGATTTCACTTTCATCCTTCACTAGAATAAGCAACTATGCTGGAGAGACTTGGAGGACAACTTGGTGTTATCACCTAATCATGCTATTTCCTCACTATTCATGACAAGACTAATGAAGCTAGGACTTGAACAAGAAACCTCACAATACCAAGTGATAGAACACCTTTGCATAGACTATCAACCAATAGAAGCCCAACTAAAAAAAGATAAACTTATAGAGGCTTACCATGTAGCCTCCAAGGGTAAGAAGGTCTTGATCGCTTTAATCTCATAGTTAGAAAAGGAGGATACCAAAATTCCATTAGGGTGGTCTCAATGCCAAGGTCCTTCTCCTTTTGGTGAGAATAATACAACCCATCAATGGTTATGTTCAACCTTGGCAAGCAACTAAGGTAAGAGAAGAATTGGTCCTAGAACTAGGGGAACCTCAAGGTGAAGGTCCCCTAGTAGTTCACTAAAAGAACAACTAAGGGATCAAAGAAGGAGGGTAAGCTGGCATAACTCTCCTAGGTTTCCATCCTTACCTTTCTTCTCATCATCAAGATCTAACAAGAGAGAACATTGCTAAGACCAAAGCAGGAATGATCAAGACCAAGATGAAGATGATAGAAGACCCCATTGTAGGGATGTAAGAAGGAAACATAGAAAACAATGAGAAGACGAGGAATATCATTAGGAGAGAAGGCATAGTAGGCCACATCATAAGAGACATGGCAATGATAGGGGCCATCATGAATATAATGGCTATGATGAACCACTGCTTGCTACCAAAAGTATGATAAACATCTAAGAGACAGTTCATATTCCCACTAGACATCAAAGAGATAGTTGGATTAAAAACTTGATATGAACAAAATTCCTAATTTTGAGGGAGGTTACAATGCTGATGTACAATATCACTTACAAGTCTTTCATGATTCCTGTGCCTTGCAAAATATTTAGAATGAGTGGTAGAAGCTCAAACTATTCCCTAGAATGTTAAAATAAGAAATTGAAAGTTGATACTTGTCTTTGGAACTAGAATCTATCCATAGATGAAGTACAATGTTGAAGTTATTGAATGAAAAATATCAAACATACTCTAGGATAAACAACTTGAGAAAAAAATTCAAAGGTGGACATAAGACAATCATGAATCCCTTTATGTAGCCTTGGGAAGGTATTATTCTTGGTTACACCAATGCCTAGACCATGGTTTCTCTCAAAGGAAGTACCTTCATCATGTGATAGATGGACTCAAGAATAAAACTAGAGAGACTCCTAGGGTTTATGCCCAAGGAAGCTTGTCAGAAATGAGAGCCCATCAAATACAAAGGCTTATTGATCAAGTGGAAAAAGAAGAAGGGGGGCTGAAAAAGAGGGAAAGTATAGAGAAGTATAACAAAGATTCTTTCATTTGCAAAAGGGAGGTACATCTCTATGATCTTGAGGAGGAAGCACCACTAGAGGAGGTTGTGCAAAAAAAATCTATCATATAGATATTGACTAAGGTGGATAAAATGTAAGACTCCTTAGATGAAAAGTTCCAAACTACTCTTGAAATTATGGAGGAGAAAATAGAAAGGGAAACTGGAATAAAGATAGAAGAAGAAGAAAGGATCTAGTAAAGGAATACCATAAAAAAAAAAAAAGGTAAGGCTATAGAAATTGATGAGGTTGTAGATTTTGATACAGAATATGAAGGTGTGGAATCTACTAATACAAGCATCCTAAGGAATGTTGCCTAATACTATCACACTTACAAGAATTTGGGATCTACGCCTTGAATCCAAAGCTTGCTAGGAGGCAACTACCCAAGAGATTTCCTTACCCACATAGTAATTATTGGTAATAGTTCTACCAACAATAATATTATCTACATGGAATGTTGCCTCAACCTCAAGACTATCCTCATCAATGGCAAAACCCACAGTTTTGGGGGATGCCACCACCAAGGTAGCATTATCCTTATTGCCAACTTGACTCATATTGATACTATGTTTAGTAGGTTGTATTTCTAAGTGGCTTTATAGGCCATACTTCTTCTTCTTATCACTACTATCCCTTAAATATCATAAACCTACCATTCCATGAATTGAATCTCCTTCTACTTACATTCCTCTTTATCCATAGCAACACTCTATGCTTCAAATCTCCACCTCTTTTTCACCTGTAGCATCTAGGCAAGGTAAGATACCAATGCAAACTTAACAAAGCAAAGCCACATAGGCTATAAATTTATAGCTAGATGAAAACTCAAGTGATTCTAAGCATAAGCCTCAAAAAATGGATTTCTTTAGGCCCAATAATTCACCTAAATTATTGTAGGCATTTGTGGTTGTGGATCATTCTTAAGCTACCCTAGGGATATGTACTGAGCCACCTTCAAATCAAAAGTCATAAAATGGTCATATTGTTATGTTAATGCATGTAGTCACAAACTAGATAAAGGTAGGACACATTTCTAGGAAAAAAATTGATCCTAGAAGCCTTCTAATCTACTTGCAAATTACAGGGAATGATCTATGCAAAACTCTATTAGACTCAAGTTCTTATGTGAACTTACTTTCTTAAGAAATGTATAAAACATGGAACCTACTTCCACTTAAGAAATGTAATATCAGGTTAGAGCTTGTAGACCAATCCATCACTGTTCCATTGGGATTGGTAGAGGACATTGTGACTACTATTTATGGATGGTCATATCCAAGGGACTTCCTAGTGATCCATGTGGACAACTGCAAGGGAGACTTTCCAATCATTATGGGAAGGACTTTGCTAAGTATAGTTGATGTCAACTTAGGGATAAAAGATCTCTCCTTGAAAATTTTCAAGGAAAATGAATTTTGTAAGATTAAGAAAAAGAGGATTCAATGCATCACGTATAATAACACAAGGTGCCATTGTACGCTGAAAATATGGATACTAAAGAGCATGTTTATTATACCATGCAAAAAGTGTGTCAAAACCACAAGTGTCCAAAGGTACCTATACACAGTAGCCACAAGACAAGAAGGCACCCATTGGTTGACTACATATAATAGCTCCAATTCCACAATATGCATGGAACTAGCTGAAATCCTCACAAGTACCTACATGGATAAGAGATGGAGTACATTTGAAGCTAGCTCTTCAAAGAAAAATATAGAAAAGAAGCAAAAATGGATTTGGAAGAGTGAGAAATTTCTAATACTTCTAAAAAAGAGCCCTTAGAGAACTAAAATCCTTATTAACGTCTCTAAAATATATATTTTTAAACAATGGAAAGGTGTTAATCATCTATGCCTAGCTCACTAAAGAATAAAAGGGAAAGCTAGTAAATATATTCAACACATGGAAAAAGCCTTTACTTGGTCATATGATAATTTAATAGGAATAGATCCACATATATGCTAGCATTAGATCTACATAGACTTCACCATCAAACCCAAGAGGTAACCTTGAAAAAGATTAAATTTCAAATTGAAATAAGTTTTTAAAAATAAATTTGAGAAACTTATCGAGGTTGGATTCACCTATCTAGTGGTAGATAGTGAGTGGCTAAGTCCATTCTTTATTATACCAAAGAAATGTAGATAATGGAGAGTCTATATCATCTTTAGGCTATTGAACATGGCTATGTTCAAGGATCATTTTCCATTGCCGTGTGTGGGCTTAGTGTTGGACATAATTGTAGAGCATAACTATTACAATTTTCTAGATGGGTATAATAGGTATAATCAAATACAAATTACTTTAGAAGATTAGGCCAAAATAACTTTCATAAGTTCTTGGGGGATTTTTACATATAAGAAGATGCTTTTTGACTTATGTAATGCTTTGAGAACCTTTTAACGTCTAGTCCTCAGTATCTTTTAGCAAAAAATTGACAATGATGTGGAAGCCTTGATGGATGAATTTTCCAACCTATGATGCTCATTTTGAATAAGCATTAGACCATCTTGAGTGGATACTGAAATGATGTGTGGAGACAAACTTGTAGCTCAAATGAAAATAGAGCCATTTAATGGTCTAAGTGGACATTATTTTAGGGCATAGAATTTTAGGAAAAGCAATTAAGGTGAACCTTGAAAAGATAAGGCTTAACCAAGGAATCACCATAAAACATCAAACAATAAAAAATATAAGATCATTCCTTGAGCAGATTGGTTATTACAAATGTTTTATTTAAAATTTTTTCAAAATTACCAAGCCACTAGTTAAGCTTACTAAGAAGGATGAAATATTTGAATGGACCAAGAAATGCAAATAAGCATTATAGCACCTTAAGTAGAAGCTCCTAGAAACACCAATTCTACATATCCATGATTAATCCAAATCCTTATACATCATGATAGATGCATTAACTATGCATTGGGAGGTAATGCTTTCATGAATAGATTATTAGAAATGTCCATGTTACATCCATTGTACAAGCAAGAGCATTGTGGATGCACAACTTAATTACAATACTATAGGAACTGATGAAAATGATGTGTCCTTTAGAGAAATTTAAGCATTATGTGCTTGGATATCTAATTCTTATGTACATTAGTCACAATGAAATTTTCTTCCTAATGAACAAGCTAGTGGAAAGCCCTCATGTTATATAGTGGTTGGTAATCTTTCAGGAGCTTAATCTAATAATGATGGATAGAAAGGGAATTGAAAACATAGTTTCAAACTATCTATTGTAGTTAAGATGGGATAATGATGATGATGAATAGCCCTTGTCAAATCAATTTCTAGATGAGCTTCTCTTTGCAAAGGTAACTAAAGTTCACACACCAAAGATTACACATTAGTATGATGAATTCCTCTCATATCTACTCATAAGGAAGACTTTTGCTAAATGGAACCATAGGAGGAAACAACAAGTTTGCACCAAATGAAATACTACATAGAGATAGAGGGAAATCTCTATAAGGTTTATGCTAATAGCCTGGTATGATGATGTGCATATGATATACATTAACTAAGAGTTCTCCAAGATGCTCATGAGGTCCCTTGTGGGGGCCATTATGAAAGAATAAGAAGAACAACAAAGATCCTAATGGTAGGGTATTTTTGACCAATGATCTTTAGGGATATCCATCACTTCACCTATTTGTGTGAAAGATGCAAACAAGTACAAGAGTGACAACTAGGATGGAAGGATTCCAATAATGGTTTAACTATTAGAGCCTTTCAAAATTTGGAGAATTAACTCAATGGAAATCATTACTTCCATGTCTAATGGGAAGTCTTATATCATTGTTATTGTTTCCTACTATACAAAATGAGTTGAAGTTGTAGCCACTCCTAATTGTAGCTCTACTACTATAGCTGAATTGTTTTAGCAATAGGTGGTAAATAGGTTTGGTATACCTAGAGTAATAATTTTTGATAGGGAAACATACTTTACTGGAGCTATCTTCTATAAGTTAATGCAATGTTTGAAGATGAAACATAAACATACAACATTCTACCATCCTCAAGTTAATAGGCAAGTTGAAGTAATCAATAGTGAGATCAATCAAATCTTAACATTAACCATTAGTAGATATAGGAAAGATTAGAGTAAAAAATTTCAATGATGCTATCTAGGCATATTGATCAACATGGAAACTTCCTATAGGCTATCTCCCTATGAGTTAGTGTACACAAAGTTACCAAACCTTCCAATTCAAACCAAAATCTATACAATCACAACTGCATATGAGCTTGAATTAGATAGTTGACATTTTAGTATGTCAAAACCTTGAAAAATGGAGAACATAGAGTCATTTCTATGGATGATGTGTTTACAGGACACAAACAAGAACTCCACATGAGAACTAAAGGACTCAGGGGAAGCAAGATCTAAAATGAGATGACAAAGTAAACATCACATGGGCAAGTTGAGATCATGAACAAGCATGGACCAAAAAGGAAGGCTACAAACCAATTGAAGATGCTCCAAGGGCTTGGAAGAAGATAAATCAACAAGAGAATTCCTTAGAAATTAGAGCTCAATAATTGAGGAGACATTTCCTAGAAATAGTAGACATCTCTACTCTAGAGAAGATGTCTTCCTAGAGACGTCCCATAGGAGACATCCCATTTTCTAGTAAGAAATATCTCCTAAATAGAGGTCATTCTCAAGTAGACATCACAACTTTGAAGGATATGTCTACATTAGTTGTTGGGTAGTCATTGTATGAATTTTGAGAAGTTTTTAGAAAATTCAAGGCTATAAGAAGATAACAAATTCTTGGGAATCATGCAAGCACTAATTCAAATTAGAGCAATCATTGTCATATCTAAGCTATTGTATTGTTTTTCTTCATTGTAACATCATTTTCTTGGTTTTATGTTATATTGAACTTCAATGGCAAGGAATTGTAAATTTAGTTACTTTCTTTTCTTGTATCTTTTTCTTTTTTCTTGGTGCCCTATGAGGTTGATGTGTTTCTTGTGAGAAGGCATGCACATTGAGTTTGTTGGGACCTTGCAAGGTTGAGTGGTTTTATAGCATCAAAACACTTTAGAGTGGAGCTCAATTTTGTAAAGGTTGTGGATCCTTGAAGCCACATTCTAAGCTTCTTGGAACCTTGCAAGATTGAGTGGTTTCACAATGATGAAACACTTGGATGTGGATCTCAAGGCATGTATAGTGTGTGATTCCCTTCAAACCACCTTTGATTAGGAAATAAAGTCTAGAGGTGTGCACATATTCTACAATCTAAGTGTGGAAGTATCCAAGTTGGGGAACCATGTAAAATTTTGTGTTTTTATGTGGCAGGTGTAATTTAAATTTGGAACTTATTCATCCCCCCATTTTAAGTTCTTGATCCTCAAGTGGTATTGGAGCTCAATACTCTTATCTTTGGCTTCAACTTTCAAGAGTGAACTCTGGAGGGGACATCCTATACAAAGCCACCAATGTTTGACAAGTTCAATTTTTCTTATTGGAAGGTATAGATGAAAGGATTCTTTGAGTCAATGGAGTTTGAGGTATAGGAGTCCATCCTTAAAGGCTAGAAACTACCTATTGATAGCGAAGCTAAGGACATCAACCAATAGAGCAAGTGGACATTAGAAGAAAGAGATAAGTTCATGTATGATTCTAAAGAAAAAAGTTATTTATATTGTGCATTAGCTAAGTTTGAATTTAATAGAGTAACTAGATATAGAACAACCAAAGAAATTTGGGAAACCTTAGAAGCTACCTATTAGGGCATGATAGTTAAATAATTAAAACTCTTGGTTTTGCAAAGTGAGTATGAAAAACTTAAAATGAGGGAAGGAGAAAAGATAAAAGATTATTTTTCTAAGGCAAATGATCTAGTTGTAGCTATTAGGGGTACATGCAAAGACTTGCTTCAAAGTGATGTCATCATTAAAATAATTAGGGCACTACAACCTAAATTTAGACCTAAGGTTACAACTATGAAAGAAATTAGGGATTTTTCAATCTTAAAATTTTAAGAAATCCAAAGTGCCCTCATTGCTTATGAAATGAATCTCATAAGTGAAGGGGCTACTAAAGAAAAGCCCATTGCCTTAAAATTAGGATCCAAAGAAAAAGAACAAGGTGTGAACAACGAGGAGGAAATAGTTCTTCTATCAAGAAGAGTTGAAAGAATTCTAGCAAGAAAGGGAAGAAGCCTTAATCAAATAGGATCCAACCAATCCAAATCTAAAGGTAAGGATAGAGGAAAAAATTTCTCAAATTTTAATTTTGATGATTTTTTAATAAAATGTTGGGTATGTGCTGGAAGAGATCATCTGATCTCTAAATGTCCTAGTAATAGTAGGTTATAACGAAAGGATAAGACTCACATGGACATGAAGAAAACTAACTTATACTCAAGCTGGAATGATGGAGAGCAACATGAAGAAGAGGTGGAGGATACTTCAAAAGATTCACATCTCATTTGTATGGCTCTTGCATATGACAATACCAGCTTGTCAGATGAAGATGACCAAATAGAAATAGAAGAACAAAAGTATGACCTTTTGTGAAATGAACTTTTATCTCTTAAAACTATTTGTATAAAATTAAAGAGAGAACTAAAGAACAAAGATCAAGATGTATTTTTATTGAATATGAAAGTTGTAGATCTTACAAAAGAAACCTTAGACCTAAGAGATAAGAATAAAAACCTAACCATGTCTTATGAGCAGATAAAGGAAGAACTTGTAGATGCTAAACTTGTGAATGAAGTCTAGTCAAAGGAAAAGAATCACTTTGAATAGTCCTTGGGAAAGGAAGAATTCGAAATGATAAAAGTGGACTAGGTTGTAGTCAATAAGAAGAAGAATCTCCACAAAATGTATCCAAACAAGAAGTCTCTTTAAAGATTGAGGTAACTGTTGACACTACATTTAGCCAAAGAATAAATTTAGGGTTTAATAACTTTAAAATGGTTAGATGTTATTACTATAATAGATTTGAGCATAGGAAATGGCTTTTTTGTTTGAAGCATTATCATATGAAAATTAAGACATATCAAGAAACTCCTTGGTCTTGTCCAAATGTTTCTAGAAAGGTATCTATGGAGGACAAAAAGAGAATGAGGCTAACTCAAAAGGATAAAAGTGTTAGGAAGGTATGGAGTATCAAAAGGAAATAACATTATTGTAAGAAAAACCTCTTTAACCAATTTGTAAAGGGGAGTTAGTCATTAGAAATAGAAGAAGTGTGCATAAGAGGAGGTACCTCAAAAGGTGGATCCTACTCTCAAGCTCCTTAGGCATCTTTATATTTTTTAGTAAGAAATGTAAGTAGAGGTAAGTTTTTTAGTTCATTATAGCTCTTAAGACTATACTCCATGGTAGACATCGCTAATTCCTTCTTGATGAATAGTTGAATCTCAACCTTGATGAGACATCTTCCTTCTTCATGATTGAAAAGACATATACTAAGAAACATCTACTTTCTAAAAGAGACATCTACATGTATTTTTGATTGATGTGGTAGAGATGTCTAATTTCTTAATGAGACATCTATATATTTTTTTTAAGTGTGACATAGACATCTATCTCTCAAAGGAGATGCCTATCTTTTCATAAAAAACCCTTGTTGAGTACGATTATATAAATCCAAACCCTCATTTTGCATTGATGCTTTCATGTTCCAGCATAGGTGACCATGGCTTCATCAACAACAATGATTTGTGCTTCTTCCTTTAAACCCATGGCCCACAAGAAGGTTGCGATGTTAAGGTCACTACCAAGAAAGAGAAAGGAGTCAAAGGAAGCTTCCTCTAGTGCTAAAAATACTTACACTTCTTAGTTCACATCCCTTAACACCCAACATTGGTTTGAGGTATCTCTTAATGTTATCTATGTTTCCAATAGCATCATTAGAAGGAATTGATAGAATTTTTTTCAAATTTTGAGCTGGGTAACTTTCATTTCAATGAATTTTTATATGTCTAAAATTCTCATTAAAGAATTTTATAACAAGATTGTGATTTCAAATGCTTCTATTAGGGATTTTAATATCATGGTTTGGGGTTTGCTAATTAATGTCTCTTCTCAAGTTGTTAATGTTATTCTTGGGATTACTAGTGCTATTGTGTTTAGAGTCACCATTCACTCCATGAATGATATTTTCATGAAGGGTGTGATTCCTATCTCCCAAGATGAATTTTGTAATGCCTTATTAAGGGAGTCAGTATCTCTATGTAGTGGGAGAGTTTATAGGAGTTAGATGGCCCTGGATGCTTCCATCCTCTCTCTCATTATTTTATACAATATCATTATAAAATGAGGAAGCCATAATTATTTGTTTCTAGCGCAAGCATTTTTTAATATTGCCTTCTCACAAGGAAACCCTTGGATTTGGGTCACACTCTCTACTAGGACATGTTAGGCCTATACACTAAAGAGAGAATCTATGGACATCCTCACCTCATCAGTTTGGTGATCCACCAAAGAGGTGTTCCCATACTGGATATGCCTTTGTTTGAAGGAAAAAGAAGCCTTGGTGAGTATTTAGAAAAGAAGAGCTTCACCCATGTTGATGAAGAAAAATCCAATACTAAGCCTCAAAAATCTAGGAAGAAGGGATCTACATCTTAGGCCTCTCCTCAACTAAGAAGGTCTAAATCTACTAGTGGATAGGTGACATCATCGCTAAAGAAGATGCTAAGGTCCTTTGCTTGTGTTGTTGGATAGATTGATAGGAACCTCTCTTACCTTTGTAAGAGAGTAGATGTAGTTGGAATATCTCTTCCTCTTGATGAGAAATAGCCTAAGGAGATCACCACTCCTCCTATTTTAGATAGTGAGGAGGATTATCCAGCCTCACTGAGACATTTAGCAGTAGTTGGGCCTTCTCGAGTATATGACTCAAGAAATGCATTTGATTCAAAGGAGGATGATGGACCTTCAACACATGTCTAGGGGAATCTTCCTAATCTCATGCAGCCTAGACCTAGTTCACATCATCAAGATGATGCTCCAAGGACATTTTGGCAATAGGCAATTGATGGGATGCAATATCGCGGTCGTCACGATATTGCATCCCTCGCGATATCGTGGCCATTGCTATATCGCATCCTCCCCCGCGATATCGCGTATGCGATATCATGGTGTGCCGTCATATCTATAAATAAGAGGTAGCTCTCCCTTGTTTCCTCATCCTAGGCTAGACAGTAGGAAAACTTTGGCAGATTGATCACTCCAGAGATAGAATATTTTCCATGTGCCCGCAGTAGGAGTCCTAAAGTGAACGGATCTTTATTCGAG
>MNCI01035121.1:25519-40907 GCA_015680685.1 Gnetum montanum | reverse complement strand
TAGAAATTTCTATTGGGCAACAAGAACAATAAGAGCAATCTAAAGTCCCAAAATTACTTGCCAAGGATGATACTATCTAAACCACTAGCTAAACAATTTAAACAAAACAAAAAATAAAATACATAACTCACAAGACCATGACAAAGAGGCTGAAATCTTTACTCTAGCAAGCCATCTTACAAGCAATCATTCACAATTTCTTCTTTACAAAGCTCTTCTCAAGACCCCAAGTGTGTCTCCAAGTGAGAGCCCAAGTGTGATCCCAATGTCTTCTCAAAAGTGTGATGTATGAGACCTCCCAAAATTCCTCTCTAAAAATTCCCCCCAAAAATTCCTTTTTAAATCATAAAATATTTTATTTTCTCTGTAGTGATAGAGATAGTAACCATGGATTTGATATATGTATGCGTATACAACCAAATGCATAAGTGGAGTTGTACTCTCACATTTTAATTTGTGGCACCCCGAATGCCGATTCCATCTTCATCTTCTCTGCACTTTATTATTATTTATTTATTTTTGAACACACGTACTGGTAAATTTCTATTTGGATAATAAGTAACGGTTGCAAGAATGATGGGAATAATCAGCTGGTTCGTTTCCTCTTCTGCGTGAAACCCGTAGAAACAAACACATATGTGAACTGCCACCGTGAGAGGAGGTTCTACCGTAGCTGCTCTTTCTACCTATTCTCCGCGTCCACATCAGCTGCCTCTTGCACGGTAGAGTTGCACTTTACCCAGAACTAAGCGCGATCTGCCACAGCTACCCACTGCTCTGCCTTGGACTGGCCCGAGGTCTTCTTTTTCAGCCCGTACGCGATTGCTGTTGTCGTCGGTTCGTTGCTGATGTGCATGACGTTGAGGCCAGTGATGGCGTCGACGTCTTTGGTGTCTTGGGGCTGCGTCCATGCCTGACCACTGCAACTGCCTCCTTTGAGACTCAAATAACAAATGAAAAATGCCCTAGCGCCCCTGTGTAGGGTTTTACATGGCGAGACAGCTGTATGCTTTACACACATTCTCCTTCATAATATCAATATTTTCCAAGGAAGGAATGTGGACAGAGTCGGTGACAGACCCCCAAATGCACAGGACCTTATCATCATCACCCATCTTATTGTGCAGAAGGCCATCACTCTGCAGCATTGCTACGTCTTCCTGAGTGCGCAACAGCTGCCGCATGAGATGGTAAAACCCTGTTACGTATTTGTCTGTGTTTTTCGGTAAGTGACGCTCGTACATTGATGGATGCGATGCCACAGTTACATTCTGTGAAGAGGATCCCTGCCTTCCTCAGCTCTAGCACAGATGGAATTTTTCGTGTGCCTCTTTCAATATTTGCCTCCTCCTCCTCTAGATTTCCTATCACAACGTTAATTTCCCTTGGCTCAGTAGCTCTCACAAGCCCCTCTGCAACGGCCAAAGATTCAAACTTAAAACAAAGTTCATATATCATTTTGGCAGAGTCAGGTTCCTCTGTATAAGAAAAATAATTTCGTGCGAGTCTGGGGTTGCAACAGTCAAGAAGATGTTGTCGAGAAAGTACTTGATTCTTACATTTCAAAGGCAGTACCAAGTCACAGAAAGCCTTTACCATGCTGTTGAATTCTTTAGAGCATTGTTTTTTGTTACTGAGTGTCTTTCAAAATATCCAACTTCAACTCTTCTCCCAAACAACTCTATCCTTGGAAAAATTTAGTTTTTCGTTGTCTCAACCTTTCTCTCTTCAATGACCTTGGTAGGCAAGATGTTTTGTGCAGATGTGAATGAAGACACATAGATATTAAAAACTTTCAGTAATATTCTGATGGGACAGTTCATACAAACATTTATTAGTAATATGGAAAATATTCTTGTACCATCAGGCAACCATAGCTGACCCTACCTTTGCCCAAGGGCAAGCTGGAAAAGTAAATGAAGGCAGAGTGCCTTGGATGGTTTGCATGCAAATCAACCAAGGACTTCCTCGAGCATAAGCTATGACTAGCGCTGGGGTTATCGTAAACGGGATGTAAACAGAATGCAAACAGCAACACAAAATGTGAATAGAGTGTATTGAATTATAAATAAAGTGTAAACAGAGCTATATTGTAAATAAAGCGTAAACCGAAGTAAATAATATAAATGGAAGGCAATAATGAAACTGTATTATATTGTTTTAAAAAAATGTACATCGGTCAAAGCGTAGTTGCAGATGTGTGGATGGCAAGTCAAACGCATAGCCTTGGGATGATATAACGTGATGATGTGATGATGAAGATAAGAAGTGCTTAGATGCCAATAGTTAGGTGTGTTGAGTGCCCAAGGATTGCAGGTTTTGTCCTCTCTCATAATTGCCAATCTTTCCAATTTTTCCTTCCAATTTTTTGCCTCTCAATTTATGTGAATTAACAAGGTATTTATAGGGTTGGGCCGAGCTCGAGCACGAAATCCAAGAATGGAATCAATGGCTATGAGATGAGAGGAAAGCAGATCTAGCGACATGTGTCTTATGGATAGTTGGCACAGGTTGGATGTGTGCTGGATAGTTAGCATGAGTTGGATGTGTGTTGGATAGTTGCATTCTTTGACTAGGTTCAATGTATCTGTGTTGGATAGTTGTGCATGAGTTGGATATGTGTTGGCAAGCTACATTCTTGACCAAGTACATTGCATTTTAGAATTTATGGGTTATTCAAGCCCATGAAAGTACATTTAATTTAGACCATGAGGGATTGACATGGCCACAAATGGGGATTTATAATGAAATGTACAATAAGAGAAATTTGACTGCCCAGCATGACCTGCAGTGTGACTTGCAATGTGACCTCCAAATACTTGCAATTTTGAGTTGAAATCTAGAATTTCTGAAGGCAAGGACCCATAATTATCAATAGTGGACCTTGAGGATGACTTGCATCCTTGAAATCAAGTCATTTTGGCTCAGTTTTGGGGCTCTAAAAGTTGGTGACGTTGATCCTTATGCTATGCAACATCTGAAAAAGTAACCAAAGTGTACTTAACCAAAACCAAACATTTTGAACCTAAAACTTTTGATTCTGGATGCTAGAAGTTGGTGTAGTCACTTGTGGACCCCGAGGGAACCTTGCCTGTTGAATCATGGGCCATCAGGGGCTGTTTCGGAGGCCTTCAAGTTTGGTCACGTTGTACTCATGTTGGGCAGTAGCATGACTTAGCTTGATTCTTATCTAAAAGTGCTACACCAAAATTAGTGGTGTTTCACTGGCCCCTCTTTGTTGACGTCTGGAGGAATCTACCCGAGAGGCGTCAACAAAGAAGTGAAAACACCATGAACAAATAAGTACCAAACATTAACCATCAGCCCTTGGCTGGATGTTATCACACCATTTTCAAAAGTACATGGGATTGAGGGGATGAGGTTCAAGATACAAGGGATTATAACTGGGGAAAGTCAAGAAGTTAAAGGCTATGATTATTGCTGGGATTTGTCGGAGAGGAATGTTCTCTTGTGCACAAGTCATGTCATTGGTCCTTGTCAACAACCGGGTTTTCAGTATACTCGGAACCAAGACATAGGAGGTGCATTCTTTGGAGAAACAAGACTCTTATAGAGTATTTGTGAGGCCTGTTGTAAACAGCCAAAGCCATGCGATAATTTGTAACATGGTCTCTTTGAGACACGAATGTAACTTTTATTTTTCAAGACAATTGCCTTCTTGCCTGGGGCTTGTATGAGAATAGCCAATAGTCTTTTCTTTGTGATGTCAACGGGGTCATGCAGACCTTTTCTGTGCATTTTTCTCTTTGACCTTTTTTTTTCTTTTTTCTTGTTTTCTTAATTTTATTTTGGTCTTTTTGAAAGAGCTTGCTTTTAGTGCTATGCTCGTGTTCGAGCACTTGCATTTTATGTCATGTACTATGTATTGTGTTTTGCATCACAACTACTTAGAGAGCTACAATGTACAACACTGTATCAAGAGTTTTGAGATGAGTAGAATGTATTAAGGGGAATGTAATTGAATAGGATAAGGGAGCATGATGGGGAATAGGGAAAGTATCAGGAGTTGGGAATGTACTTATGAACGGATTGATTAACCTAGTCACATGCGTTAGGAAAAACATGATACCTTGTCATCATGATGAAGTGCATCTATGCACGAACGCCTTAGAAGTGTCATCTTGCAAACACTACTCCAAGAAGACAAGAAAACCACAAATGAAACAGTCAGCTAAACACTTTAAACAAGGAGATGGAGTCACCACGTGCAATTTTCAAAGCAAACAGAATCATGAACAACATTAGCCTCATTAAGACCCATGAGATGAATTATGTAACAAGTCTTTGTGAAACATGAATAGTTGATTGCAGCGACACATATTTTCAAATTTTGTTTGGTCGTCGATGATGTCACCAGTTTATAGTCTTAGCAGATTGTTATGGGTTAGTTTCATGTCATAACCCCTTGGACCATGCCAATTTAGCATCGTGGCAGATGGTGCATTGCTAGTTTATAGTCATGGCAAACTGTGAAGAGGCAAACTAGTTTATAGTCTTAGTGGACTCTGGATGCTAGTTTCATGTCATGGCAGATAGATGTAGCATTTTAGTATCATATCAGATAGAATTCTGTGGTATCAGTTTTAAGTCATGATCTAGGACTACTCTGTGGTATCAGTTTTAAGTCATGATGCCAAGACTACTCTGTGGTATCAGTTTTAAGTCATGATGCTAGGACTATTCTATGCTAGTTTATAGTCATAGCGGACTGATGCTTACCTTGCTGGTGTAAAGTATGATGCTGCATGCATGGTCATGCTACGTGCCTACAAGATGCTACAAAAATCAACTAGGAAGAAAATAACATCAAGAGACACTTGTTGTACATAGGGTTGGAATGTATGAATGAAAGAAAAGCAATGCAAAAAGTGATACTTTTAGGCCGTTTCGGGCCGTATGCTAGTTTTAAGGCCTTTTCGGGCCATGTGTTTTTGTAGTTTTATGTTTTTATGTTTGATTTTTTTTCAAATGAAATGTGTAAACTGAGTTGACAAATGTGTAAACAAAGCAAAATGTGTGATCTAAGTGAGCGAGAAAAATGTAAATGCATAGGCTAGTGCAATGTAAGCAAAAGTCAAAAAATGTATGTGAGAGGGGTAGGCAGAAGGTAGGCAAGCATCAAACACATTTTTAGCCATGGGAGAGTCTTGGTCATGTAGTTGCTTCCAAACTAGGCATGGATTAGGGAGTATGCAAGGTTTAGGATCCTCTGGGAAGCTGTTAGCTTCAACCACTCATTCGGGTGTGTTAGCCTTAAGCGTTGCATTGGTTGTCGTAGGTGTACCATTAAGAAACTCTTCTTCCAAAACTTGCACCATGTCTATGTCATGGATAGTTGAAGAGGAAATGTTATCACCATGGATGATAACTTGACCACCTTCGTATGGAAGGTGGATTTCTTGGTGGATGGGAGAGGAGATGGCCCTTAGTTGAGCTAGCCAAGGCCTACCTAGAATCATGTTGAAACCTAGCATCTCCTCTATGACAGTGAAATATGCACTAGTAGGGAATTTCTCTTCTGCTAAAAAGGCTAAGTTGATTGTACCCTTGACTATGACATGTGATCCATTGAAGGATTTTAGACATGTGGTTTTGGTTGGCCTGATTTCATCTACTAGGCCTAGCTTGTCAATGACGGAGTACAGGACTACGTTCATTGTTGCACCATCATCAACATGCACTCTGCAGATGGTGCACTACCCAACACGAATGCTAATGGATAGTGGAGCTGTTGTGACTTCCCCTCATTTGGGGTTGACTTTAACTACATTGTCGTGGAAGGCTAAGGTATTTGAACCCAATCCTTGTGGTGTCTGTTGCAAAATCGTTGCATGGATGAATTCTTTGTTTGTGGGGATGTCCTTTGTAATAGGAATGGATGCTAACGTTTGAGCCAAGGCTTCGCTGTGAGTGGTTGAAGTCATGACCAGGTCGTACAAACTCATCGTTGTGTTCTTCTATTTTAGCACTTGTTTTACTTGGGTTAGTGCAGCTATGAAGTCCTTGTCATTAGCTATTGTGTTGGTTTTAACTTCATCCGTGAAGCTTGAGAGATAGAACTCTTGGGAGGGGGACTTAGGATTGGTTTGCTTGGGGTTAGGGGCCCCAGTGTTCAGTTATTATTTGCTAGTTGTGGCCTTTGCTTCAGCCATGGGAGTTGCAAGGTGCTCATTTGTCCTCTTGCATTATCATTTGGTGGGCCTACCTAGGTTTCTAGTGGGTTCAACCCTTGGGGGAGGAGGGATTGAGATGTTGCCCACTGTTGGGCTTCAGGTAGGTGAGGGGCCATCTTGTTGTGGCACTCTTATGATGAAAGGTTTCTTAGCAGTTTTTGTTGCTACGTCATGCCAATTTAATGTCTTAGCGGATGAGTCATGTCAGTTTAAAGTCTTAGTAGACAAGTCATGCCAGTTTAACATCTTAGAGGACAATGTCTGTGGAGCCTTGATCACAAAGGATGTTGTGGGTGCTTGGGGTGGCACTTTGATAACAAAGGAAGGCCTCTTATTTGTGGAGGCTGGGGGAACCCTTACCTTGCTGGGAGGCACACAAATCACAAAAGGTTTTTGCATAGGTTTGGGCTTGCCACCTATGCTAATTGAGTTTATGACATAGGAGGCATTGTCTACGTTAGATTGACTTGCTATGTCAATCACTAGTTGGCCTTGTTCTATCATTCTTTGTAGGTCATCTTGCAAGGCATGACCATTTTTTGTACTTTCACCAGCCATTTGATGGTAATGACAATATCGATCCAGTTTAAAATGTTGTGGTACTAGGGGCTCATTTGGTACTGCTAAGGTGGGGTTCCTTAGTAGCTCGCAGTACCTGTCATGTTTTTGGTGGGTAATCTCTAATACATGTTTGTGTTGGATTTGCCCAGCTTTCAAGAGTTGCTTCGATAGTTGAGAGGGTTGCATTGGTAGTGGTGTATACTTTGAGTGGTCCTTGCACTAAAAGTTGGACTTTGGGATGGCCCTTTGCCAATGTAGGTGAGTTGACACCAAACTTTGTGGCTTTGTTAGCTGGGGCTTTAGGTTGCTTAGCTTTTGGGCCCCAGTTGGTTGCTTTTGTGATTGCACCTACTGTTGCCTCGTTTGTGTTTTTCTTGCAAGTATTTTGGTTTTTGTAGGCCACATAAGCTAGGTCATTGCTTGATTGTGCCGCCTCTTCTATGTCTTTAATTTGTACAAATGCCTGACTCAAAGTAGGGGGTTTTAGATAATAGAGCTTTGATTTAATGAAGTCATTTTCCGCTACCTTAAGGATGGTAAGTAGATACATTTCAAGAATAGACTTGTGAAGTTTATTCAGGGCTACAATCCATCTTTGGATAAATTTCTATGCTGGCTCTAAAGGCGTTTGTTTAATTTGAATCAAGCTATCTAATGTGGCTTTAGGTTTCAGATTGTATTTGAAACAGGTGACAAACTGGTGTAAAAAATCTTCCAAAGAAGATATAGAGCTATGGGGTAAGGCTCAGTACTAGTCTAAGGCTCTTCCTGTTAAGGACATAGCAAACACACACAAAATTACATGGGGCCATGCCTGAAGAAAAAGACTTTCAGTTCGGAATGTCACTAGGTGGGCATTTGGGTCTCCCTCTCCATTGTACTTGGTCAGCAGAGGTAATGAGACTCCCTTTGGAAAGGTTAAGGGTGGAACTGAGGGGTCAATCAGGTCATCTTGATAGAAATCTAGTACTTTGACTTCGTCATTATTCAAATTTTTAAGGTGTTTTAATTCCTCTACCAAGGAGCGCATCATTTTTTGCATGTCTGGCCATTCTTGGGTGGTAGGCAAACTAGTGGATTGAGCAGATTATGGATGATAATGATTTAATTGTTGCATTATTTGTGGAAAGAAAGGTTGTTGGATTTCTTGATGTTGTTGTGGTAAAATAGCATTCAGAGATGGGATTGCAGGGTGTGGTATGCTGTAGTAAGTTGGTTGGTGCTATTGAATAGTTGGTGAAGCCCATTGTCCAACCACAGGTTGTGAGGTAACACCCTGAACGTGTTGGGTTGGAGTAATTAATGGTGCTCCATGGATATGCACCTGAGGTATGTAATGGATGGATGTGGAAGCTTGTATGACTAATGGCATTCTAATTACTTGAGGTCAAAAGATTGACCCTGCATTAGTTTGGGGAGGGAGTTGTTGGGACTATACTTGTGGAGGAATGATGGAAGTGGATGCATCAGAGTGAATATTATTGGGTATAGAGAAGATAGGAATGGAAGTAGGTACCTCTTGTTGGGAAACTGGTGCTCGAGTATTTGTGGATGATGAAGGAAGCACAATTTCTTCCAGGAAAGGGTGGAACAATGGGTTTGTGTAGGCATGGGAACTAACGGTATGGTAGGAATATCCATGTTCAGATTGGGTTGCAAAATCATCTTCCTCATCTTGAGGCTCTATTGGTGGTAGCTGTAAGGCTTGACTTCTAGCCATAAGAAGCTGGGATATGAGTTTATGATGGTGTTCAGACAACGAGATTACATCAAATGCTGAAGAGATGAACTCATGACCTCCTTTGTGGACAAGTTCATAGTCTCGTTTTGCTTTCCTTTCCACACGATCTATAGGCAAGTTGACTTGGATTTTTACACAAATGAAGTTATATTGTTCAGGGCTTAGTGTGGCCCACTTTGGTTGGACTGTGGTATCAAATGTGTTAGGTATTGATGTAGAAGGTTGATCTGGATTCATATTCACAAATTGGGTTGTGAAAGTTGCTATTTGTAGAAAATGGCTAACTTTGAAAATGAAAAAAAATGACTAAATTTGCTGGTAGCAGGAAAATGGATAAGTGTAAAAATGAAAGAAAAAAAATGCTAAGTATGAAAATGTAGCGAAAAAATGCTAAGTGTGAAAACTGCTAAAAATGATCAAATCTAGCGCTACACTCGCTACCCTGGAGCTTGCTATGCTCTGAGAACTTGTTATGCTCTCTAGAACATCCAGAGTTTTGACTAAGTGCGAATAAAAAATGTAGATAGAAATGGTTCATGCCCTCCTTCTAGCACCAAAAACTGTACTGACCTAAATCGTCGGTGCAAGGCTGGAATGGAAACAGACACTGAGAGATCATCAGGCAACCACAGCTAATCCTGCCTTCACCTGAGGGCAGCTAGAAAAGTAAACGAAGGCAGAATGCCTTGGATGGTCTACACGCAAATCAACCAAGGACATCCTCGAGCATAAGCTATGGCTAGTGCTGGGGTTATTGTAAACGGGATGTAAACGGAATGCAAACAACAACATGAAATGTGAACAGAGCATACTAAATTATAAATAAAGCATAAACAGAGCTATATTGTAAACAAAGTGTAAACTAAAGTAAATAATGTAAATGGAAGGAAATAATGAAACTGTATTATATTGTTTTAAAAAAATGTGCACTGGTCAAAGCATAGTTGCACATGTGTGGATGACAAGTCAAACGCCTAGCCCTAGGATGATATAACTTGATGATGTGATGATGTGATGATGAAGATGAGAAGTGCTTGGATGCCAACAGTCAGGTGTGCCAAGCACTCAAGGATTGTAGGTCCTGTCCTCTCTCAGAATTGCCAATGTCTCCAATTTTTGCCTCCCAATTTTTTGCCTCCTAGTTTATGTGAATTGACAGGGTATTTATAGGGTTGTGCCAGGCTCAGGCATGAAATCTAAGAATGGAATCAATGGCTGTGATATGAGAGGAAAGTAGATCTAGTGACATGTGTCTCATGGATAGTTGGCATGGGTTGGATGTGTGCTGGATAGTTGACATGAGTTGGATGTGTCTTGGATAGTTGCATTCTTTGACCAGGTTCAATGTATCTGTGTTGGATAGTTGTGCATGAGTTGGATATGTGTTGGCAAGCTACATTCTTAACCAAGTACATTGAATTTTAGAATTTATGAGTCATTCAAGCCCATGAAAGTACATTTAATTTAGACCATGAGGGCTTGACATGCCCACAAATGGGGATTTATAATGAAATGTACAACAAGAGAAATTTGATTGCCCAACGTGACCTGTGACCTCTAGAAAATTGTAATTTTGAACTAAAATCTAAAATTTTTAAAGGCAGAGACACATAGTTATTAATAGTGGACCTTGAGGATGACTTGCACCCTTGAAATCAAGTCATTTTGGCTCAGTTTTGGGGCTTTAAAAGTTAGTGACGCTGATCCTTACGCTGTGCAGCGTCTGAAAAAGTAACCCCAGCATCACCAAGTCAAAATGGAATATTTGAGACCCAAATCTTGATTTTCTAGAGGCTGGGAGCTACTAGGGACCTTGGTGAAGGTCATGGGGGGTCCTTGTGCTCAATTTCAACCTATTTTGACTCAATTTCAGGGCTCCAAAAGTTGGTGACGTTGATCCTTACGCTGTGCAGCGTCTGAAAAAGTAACCAAAGTGTACTTAGCCAAAACCAAGCATTTTGAACTTGAAACATTTGATTATGGATGCTGGAAGTTGGTGCAGTCGCTTGTGGGCCTCGAGGGGACCTTGCTTGTTGAATCATGGGCCATCAGGGGCTGTTTCGGAGGCCTACAAGTTTGGTCATGCTGTACTCATGTTGGGCAGCAGCATGACTTAGCTTGATTCTTGTCTAAAAGTGCTAGGCCAAAATTAGTGGTGTTTCAATCCTAAGGGATGTTGTCCAATCATCTCACATCTATAGGAGTCTGGGGTGTATGCACTTAACCCAAGACTCAACCAATGGAAAACACCCCAAAGGTTACCTTATCCCCAAGGTAACCCAAGGCAGTTCCACCAATCATTAACGTACTATCCAAGTGGAACTCCACCACAACCCATTGGACAACATCAGTAGTGGTAATACCCATAGTCATGGGGGATGCCATCGTCAACACAATAGTACCCTTACTGGAAACCTGATCCTTATGGATATTATGTGTAGTAGCTGGTTTCTCCAAGTAACTCTATGAGTCACATAACTTCCCAACGTCACTACCAAGTTTGAGAGTACTTTAGGAGGACTCCTTCTCCTCCGGGAGACATTCCACATACTTACCATCCTCTAACTCCATCCGCACCTCTTCCATCGGTAGTTCCTACAACACCTCCTGCTCCAACAATGTAAGGGAAACTCCCCACTCAACCGCAGAAATGCCATGCTATGAGAGCCGTAAACATTCAACCCACTACTGGTTTTGACAACTATAAAAAGAAAAGACATTTCTTTAGAACCAAAAGCCTAGAAAAGCTCTCACAACAAAAAGCGATTGAGCCCGTGTACACTCCTCCACCATCTAACACTTTGGAGCACCCTTTAGTCCAACAACAGAGCTGTACGCATACGGTTATGTTAACACATACTGTAACTGACTAGATCACGGTAGGCCACCTTCCCAGGAAACTATCTGACATTGGGAGTCCCTTAATCTATTTACAAATCACTAGGAACAAACCACATAAGGCTCTTCTTGACTCAAGTTCTGGGGTCAACTTAATTTCACGAGAAATGTACCAAGCCTGGAACCTGTCCCAACTTAAGAAGAGTAACATCCAACTAGAGCTGGCAGACTAGTCCATCACCATTCCCTTGGGATTGGTGGAGGACATTACTATGTGTGGTTGGTCTTACCCAGCTGACTTCCTAGTGATAGAAGTTAACAACAACAGGGGATTCCCAATTATAATGGGATGGTCATGGCTAAGTACAGTAGATGTGTACCTAGGGATCCGCTATCTTTCCTTGCAGATATCTAAGATAAACATTTATGGAAAGATCAAAAATAAGAAAGTTCCATACATCACATATAGTGACTCAGAGAGTGATTACATGGAAGAATGTTTAGCATCTCTTCTATGTAATCAGTGTGTCCAAGAAACACAAATTCAAAGGTGCCTGTATCTAGCAACCATACAAGTAGTGGACACCCCATGGTTGACAGCTACTAGAAAGAGCAAGTTAATATGCACGAAATGAACTGAGAGTACAAATCATGTTAACAATGAATGCATAGACACATTGGGGCATGAGAGTCACCAACTTCCACCCCTTAATCTGAGGACATCAGTGGGGAGAAGTTGGGAACTTTTACAAAATTCAAATAGGCACTCATTATTTTGGATCTCTCCCTTGCAATTCAGTCATGGGGGAGATGGCCACCTATGCTAACCATTGGAGGCCCTCAGTTCTTTTTAAGTTTTTTTTTTACACGTTTTTGTTTTCCACATTTTTGTTTTACACATTTTTGTTTTACAAGTTTTTGTTTTACATGTCTTTGTTTTACATGTTTTTGTTTTCCACGTTTTTGTTTTACACATTTTTGTTTTACACATTTTTGTCTTCCACATTTTTGTTTTACAACTTTATTTAACTTTTCTTGTTTTTATTTTACAAATTTCTTTAACCTTGTTCACGTTTTACACATTTGTTTAACTCTTCTTGTTTTTGTTTTACAATATCATTATACTTTTCCATTTTGTGTGTGTGTGTGTGTGTGTGATCCACCCTGTAAGTTTGTCACCCAATAAGTGTTCTTCCTGATGCTATGAACTATTTTCATATTGATTGCTAATGTTTTATTTTTACCTTGAAGTCATGATGTTGATACTAAGGTATGTTTCTTTTGATATGGTAGACAATGAGTTCACTTCATCCATCCGTCCACCAATTTCTATGGTTTCTCTTGGCTTGGAAATGTACAGTCCCTTTCATAATAAGAACTCTAACAAATTGGTGACTGGGTATTTCTCAAACTAAGGAAGGACTCAAGGTTTGACAAGGGTGTGAATTCAAAGGAACTTGATGCTTTTGTGTTGGCCATTCTCTTGGGTGCTTGGATGTTTTCTCTTTGAGTTTTCTTACCATTCTGATGTTACCCAATTATCAGGAAGTTGAGAAAATAAAAATAAGAAGTCTTTGCATGGTGTGGTTCTCACCCATAAAAACCTAAAACACACACAAAAAAAAAACTATAAGAATTCAAAGCACATCCCTTAGACGGAATAATCACTTGGGCTACAAGCACTGGTTATGGAACTAACACGTTCCCTCTAACTAAGGCCCTTCTCGCTTTCCATTCTCTCCTCCTTGTTTTGTCAGAATGGTGGTGACTCTTGGGGGAAGCATTCTTGTTATTCAAGGGGATGGATTAACTAGATGCATTGATGGAAAGTCACTAGCTATGGATGGTTTGAGGCCAGAGTTGGAATGAGATTTGCCAAGTCACATTAATCATAAAACACACAAGGGGGCTATACACCACCTTGTTCTTAGGATTCCATTCCATTCTCTTCTCTTCGTCCTTCTCTCCATTGTTCACCTCATTGCCGATTGTATCATTAGTGTATATTTTGGTAGATAAATTATTTTCTTTTTGGTAATTCTTGCAATTAAGACTTTAAATCTTGTTTCAAATGACATTCCCAGAGCCTACAGACTCTTTGAATGTGGGTTTGTTAGGGCATTAAGGGCATGAGCCTACTTTTGGGAGGACCCACTAACATTCCTATTTGGGGCACTAGTTAAATTATTTCCCCTAACATTTATGCAATTATTTTTACTTTGTTCATTCCCATCTCGACATCCATTTCATCAATGCTATAGTTGTCTCTTTTTCCTCATCTTTCTTGTTCCTATTTCTTTCTCCATTCTAACGGTACCGAAGGTTCGCTATTAGTTATGGGGATATGGGGTCCAATTTTTTCAATTTTCTCCTAGCCCCAATTTTTTCAATTTTTTCCTAACCCCTAAACCTTTGGTAGTCATCATTAATATATCTCTAGACCCATATCAGCCATACCACAACTTAGCCAATGGACTTTCACCAAAGAAAGGTATCAATTACATGATGATTCAATTACCCTTGTTAATAAAAGATTGTGTTGTGTGTGTAGATGGAAATCATGCAACAACGGAGGGGATCTGGAAGGAACTCTTGGAATGGAGTAGCACTGAAGTAGCTATGCAAGGAGCAAGATTGATGGTGCACTTACGGATGGACAACGAAGGGCACAATCTTGGCATTGGCAGCAGCAACACTTCTTTCTCTCTTCTCTCTCAGCTACCAACTAAGGCTCGCTATCAATGTAATAAGGTGTCCACTCTTGTTGTCATGAACACCAGTTTTGTCAAGTCTTGTAATGATGATTCGTTCACATGCCATCCCATTAGTTCCATTAAGTCAATAATTCCATACCTTCCCAATATTATTGTAAAAAACTTGAGAACGATTTTTCATTTAGTTATGGGGGTATGATGGGATGCGATATCGCATGGGCCACAATATCATGTACGTGATATCATGGCCATCACGATATCGCATCCCTCACAATATCATGTACGCGATATCGCGGTTCGTCATCATATCTATAAATAAGAGGCGGCTCTCCCTTGTTTCCTCATCCTAGGCTAGACAATAGGGAAACTCTGGCAGATTGATCACTCCAGAGATAGAATATTTTCCATGTGCCCATAGTAGGAGTCCTAAAGTGAACGGATCCTTATTCGAGCAAACATTGTACCTGAACACAAGTTTGTGTATGGCAATAAAGACGAGCTTCTTGGATAAACCTTGTAGTGCATGGAATAGGATAATTAGGATTTTATTCACTATTATTTATTACTTGTTATTTATTATCTATTATTTACTGCTTCCTCTCTCAACCCTTCTCTCCTAGTTAAGTGCCTCAGTATGATCGCTTTGAGCACATGCATTATGTGTGGTGATCCCAGCAACGACTAGCATTTGGTAGCCATGGTTGCATCGGTTCAGGGTGTGTATGGTAAGTGGGAATGGATGCTGATGCTAGGTAATTTAGACTTAGTTCATTAGTTAGAGTTAGTAATTAGTTTCTCAACCCTTCACCTTGTTAGCATAGGAGACAAAAAGATAAAAAGCTATAAAAATCATATACCTCAGACTTACTTAACCATACACCGTGAAAACTACAAGTAAGTCTAGGAAGACAACGAATGATTAACCCTAAGTATTCCATGGGCGTGTAGGCACTTAGTCTACAGAGTTCAACCAGATCGTGCGTGCTACGCTCGTATTCGTATGGTTGAGTGTAGGGGTACCTCGCCACTCATCAGTAATGAAGAGCATCTTTGGAACTACTTCCTAATGGATACTTGCTAATCTTATTACCTATTAAAGGAAGGGTACTTCCTCATCCTCTCAGTAGGCTCCATCCCAAAAGGATCCACCAGATTCATCTTAATTTTGAGTGAAGCTTTATTAATGAAGGGCTCTAGTCTAGATACCTTCAAATGATGATGATGTGCAACATGTCTCCAGCACTAGTATTAGTAGTGATAATGATAAGGAGGAGACCTAAAGACCTTCTTGTGCTATAGCTACTTTAGATGAGGACTTAGATGATGCCACTAAGGTCAGT
>MNCI01035121.1:0-15552 GCA_015680685.1 Gnetum montanum | reverse complement strand
GCATAGGGACTACTCATTGCTCATCAAAATGGAAGATAAGTTAGAAAATATTTAGAACCTTATACAAGAATAAGAAAGAATCAATAACATATAATAAGATTATTTCAATAGACTAAAGAATTATTAGTATGGTCAAAATGTCATATCTAATAAGTAATAACAAAGATCCATGAGTAAATCATGGAATTTATCCCAAAAGATAAATGTCATATTTTCCTAATTAATTCATGATGTTCCAAATCTAGTATATCAAAATCAAAGATATTAGAAATATTTCCAAAATGAATTAACTTCACTTTAACTCATTATTCTATTATTTTTGAAAATAAATAACTAAAGATAATTTGTTTCATACAGTATTCAGTATTACATTACTTATGAAGCATGTTATCCATAAAAAATTAAGTATGATCAAATAAAGGATATTAGACCAAAAATAAAACTTCATTCATGCAAATTTAAGCTTCCTTGAGCCAAAATAAATTACGTAGAATAAAATTTGCAATTGTGTTTCAAGCCTCAAATCTACTACGAATACAAAAACTTCCAAATTCAAGTGTAGAGTAATAAGATGAATCCAAAAAAGAAATATAACTTTGATATGATTTTCACTAGTAGAGAAGCATTCATGAATTAATTGATGCAACCATTAAGGAGAAAATTTAAAGTTAAGCATTCCATCATATTCAACAAGAATTATCTATGGCTAACAATAGATATGAAGATTCATAATTAGCTATCAAAGATAGGTATTGGTGGTTATGTCATCATCAATCTTTTAACATCAAAATTAATTTTTAGTGAATGCTTGTTAAAGATACTCAAGTCATATAATGATGAATTTTTCAAAATCTTTAATGGAGATACATTCATGCATATTTTAGTTAATGAGGAAATTGTGCATTATATGTTCAATGATAAGAATATCTATTTCCCTTTGTTGATATGTGTGGTATATTTAAGAATTATTTAACCAAAGCATTTCTAATGGAGTAGACATAGATGTATAATAAGACAACTACTTGAATGAATGTTGATACCCTTATGAAATCTATTTTTTATATTGTAAAGTTGTATAATAATTGTATTAATTGTTTTAACTGCAAAATCTATATTGAGTATTTTAAAAAGTCTATATTATGTGCTTCTATATAGGTTGAAATAAAATTGGAAATCTTTCATTGTCCATAATTTCTACAAAGTTCTTTTGAACATCAAGGAAGGAACTTCATCTAGATTTGGGTTTGGTAACCTTTTGACACTTAGATGTAAGAAATTTTTAAATATGACTATGCCTTCTAGTTTTTCAATGCATAGGTTAATTAGAGTTCTACTTGTTGAGATTGAAGTTAAAAATTTGTAGAATAATAAGACTATCAAGTTAAGATCCATTGCAATTGCTAGAACCACTAGGGCTATAAAAGCCTTAAAGGGAAATCTAGGAAAAAATCTGAAGACCATATTAACATTAGCATTAGTAGAAAGTTAGAGTTGGAAGAAAATCTAGAAACTAGATGTTTGTCGTAAGAGGACAACATCAAAAAGGAACACAGGTAGTTAATCAATAGAAGTGGAGTTAAAGAAAAATATAGAATGATAACTTAAAGAAATTTTTTTTATTATTCACACTCCTATGTATTCTAAAGACATACATGAAGATGCATTTATTTGTCTTAAAATACTTGATGAGGATTCCTCAGAAGAAATATTTTGCTAAATTTTATTTATTTATCTCATGCTTTCCAACCCTATATTGATGAGATTGACTATTTTTAAGTTATCGGGAGCATAAAATTAGCTTCTAAGCATATAAATTTCATATGCTTATGAATTGAAAATGACTAGAGATTTGTAGAGAAAATACATTTAAGTTGTGGTTAAAAGAACCTAAGAAGGTTATCTATGAAGGATTTAAATACTAGCTCTAATCCAGAAAAGAACACATATTGAAGGATCATGAACTTGTTAGAATGGCTGTTTACCTATATGTTGAATCTATGATCTATTTTTTAGCTTTCAGACTAATGTAGGAATAGAAGAAAGAAAATACAATTAAAAACTTAAAGAATCTCTCTCTAATTAAAAAAGAGAAGGAAAAATGAGATATATTGATGAAGCTTCAGATGAGCAAATATGAGAAGTTTAATTAAGATTGTTAAAGAGTATAAAGAAAATATGTGACTAAAGCTAATAATTTTGGACCATATCTCAAGACAAAAATTTGAATATGATGAAAGTTTTATTAATGAGATTGAAGCCAAATATCACCAAAGGATCAAAGAACTTAAGGATAAATATTCAAATGTTAATGAAGAAATGAAGGCCCAAAGTTTGTGACAAATAATAATGCTTTAATAGTGAACATTTAAGAAGTAGATAGGATGCATGCTATGGAAGTTACCTCTCAAGAATTCAAAGATAAGTATATCAACAAGGAAGGATAAGTAATGTGATTATAAGTAGAAATTGATAGGTTGCTAAAGAAAAATGATGGAATAAATCTTGAACTTATTCAACAAAAGCTTTTACTATAGTTGATATGTTCTAAAGCTTCTACATATATTATAATTGAAAAAAAATCTAAAATAATCCACCACATTTAGCAAATACAAAGGAAACAATGAATGACTAGAGTCTCTTTGTTATTAAGAAGAAATCAACACCACCAAAATCAAGGTTCTAGGAGCAATTAGTAGTTACATAATAAGAATCTAGTTCTCTTACAAAGTAGCTAGATGAGACCTTATCAATCCTTGATATTAGTACTCCATTGATTTTAATGTCTTCTTCTTGTAAGTAGAACTTATTCTAAAAGACCTTAATTTAGTTATATTATAATTAAGCTTTACTTTTTATTTTACATATTTATCTATGAATTCATGAGCAAAGGGAGGTTTATTTATGTGTGTATGTTACTTCATGACTAGAGATCATAAGTTTGATTATATGTGTGTAATCTATATCACTCATCAGATTCTTGACTATACATCAAATAAATTTACAAAAATAATTCTTGAAGGAAAGTGTTAAACCTTAAGTAAGTTAAATAAGTATAATCATTAGTTTCATAATCACTTGTGACAATTTATTATCATTATTAATAAAAACTAGTAAGTTGTAAATTTTGTAACCTTGTAAATTTGTTATAAAATAAATGGTAAGGAGTACTATGTTACCATAGGTGGTGATGTGGGCATAAAATAGGCTAATGTAACATCTATCTAATGATGGGATCTTTCCTTGAAGTTTTGACATGTTTGGGAGTGTTTTGGGACTATTTTGATGACTTTAGAAAATTCTAGGGGCTATGGTAACTTGTTTGGAGGTGTTTGGAGGTTCCAAGTCTCAAAATAAGCATATTTAATTTTTGCCTGGTAGGTTCCACATCTATCTTGATAGTTAGATGTCTCATCTATAGTTAAGACATCTACACACTCTCAAGATGTGTTTGACTAGACATCTAACTTGACTTCAAGACATCTACTCTAACATCTTTGCACTTGGGAAAGACATCTACTATTTCTTCAAGATGTCTAGTATGAATTTTAATGAACATCAAATTGAATGGTAAATTGGAGGAAGGATGAATAGATAGGGATGAGGATGAATATATTTCAAGAATTAGAATATAATTATGGAATTGAATATCTGTTGGCTTGTAATGGCTAGGGTTTGAAGATCTTATGCTTATTTCTCTTAAGATTTGAGTATTTTTTTTATCTCATTCTTTAAGAAATCTTGAAAATTTCACCTTTCCTTGTAGAATTTTGTGAAAATTACCTTTTAGATCAATTTTTAGTATGCCTCTAAAGAAGAAGACAGTTCAAGATTTGTTAAGAGACATGCATGATATGAGAAATGTTCTTAAGATAATTGCTGAGAAAATTGAAAGTTTGAAAAGAAAAAAGAACATGCCACTTCACCAAAACCATGAAAGGAAGGGTACAAGTAATGCAATTCTTCACCAAGATATTCTTTGAGAAAATCCTTAATGCCATCCCTCGAAGATGATATTCCTTTTGAAGATGACTACTTTGGAGAAGGAGAAGCTCAAGATGATGTCTTCTTCATGCTTCTAGTGTTGAAACTAAGTCTTAGGGTTTCATTTTTCCTAGTAAAAGGAAAAAGAAACTTCCTTCTAAACCTCAAAGGAAGCAAGGTAAAGGAATTGAAGTTACTCTTGCAAAATTTTTCGAACATGCTTTAAGGATGGCTCATGTTAAAGTCAAATCCTTCAATGGCATGGAAGGAACTGAATCTTTTCTCTCTTGGCTAAAAATGATTAACAACTACTTTGAACTTGAAGATGTGGAAAATCATCAAAAGGTGTCTTTTGCTAAAACAAAATTGGAAGGCATAGCACTTATATGGTGGGAGAAGGAAATTAATTCTTACAAGATGAACTATGATACTCCTGTCAAGGATTGGTCTTTAATGCAGTTCATGCTTAAGAAAAAATTTTAAAAGTCTCACCATAGACAAGAGGCCATCCAAAAATTGAAGTACCTAAGGCAAGGTGATAAGAGTGTGAATGACTAAGACATGGATTTTTGTAAGGCTTTCTAGCTTTCAAAAGTTCATTGGGATGATTATGAACAAGCATCCAACTTTCAAGAAGGACTTAAAAGGGAGTATGAATAAGAGCTAACCTTTTATATGTCCTAAACATTTGATGAGGCTTTTGATTTAGCTCTTAAGGCTAAAAAGAGACTTCAAGGCTACACTAGAGGTCCTAAATCTTCTATGGGTAAGAACTCCAAGGCTTCTAAAGATGATAAAGAAGCCAAGGAGAAAGGAAATGCCATGGAAGACACAAATGAGAAGCAAGAGAAGTCTAAGGAGGGCAAAGATTCCAAGATGAAGTATAAACAAGATCAAGGAAATAACTATGCATCCAACTTTCAATCTTTGGTTGTGGTGACAAGGGATAGAAGCAATGGAAGTTTAATAGGACAAAGATTTATAAGAGTAAGGAACTCCAAATCTTGGAAAAGAAAGAATCCTATAATGAAGTTAACCTCTTATGATTGAATATGTAATAGAAATTAATTCTTGCATTTTTATAGGAAATGTAAATGTTAATTAAGGAAATGAGGAATAAGAAAGACATAATGAAGTAGAGATATATGAGAAAATAAGTTTTCAAGTATATCATATTGAGAAAAGAAGTGCTCAATACTCCAAGGATTCAAGGAAGGAAACCAAGGACTTCATCAAAGGGACCAGAGATCTTTAAGGTTCAAGATGGTGTCTACTACTAATCAAGGAGAATTTCTATCTCATGAGTCATGGGAGGTAACAGATCCAAGCCAAAGGAGTGGTAAGGATCAAGGGACTTCTCCAAAAAGGGTAAAGAGAATTACTACAAGGTATTATTCTCATAATTTTTGCAAGTATTCTATACCTTGTAGCAAGGGAAAGAATATTCTAAAGCCAAGTTGAGGCTATCTCATGGGAGATAGGGAAGCCTTCTAACCAAGGTATGTGAAAGAATGATTACTTTGATGATGTTTTTGATGAAAAAAATGTTAATGCCATGGAGGAGAGTTTATTTGTTGAGCTAGTACCTCAAAAATGGGATGAAGAGCTTGTTTCTGATTCCTTTGAAGAGGAGAAGCTAGTGGAATTGGGAACTCCTATTTGGGATCTTGAACCTTAAAGCATTGATGAGATTGGATAGCCACATGTTGAAGATCAAGTGGAACAAAAATTGGATAGGATAAGCCATGAATAAGTAAGTAAGTATGAGCTTTAGCTTCTTGATGGCAGTAATGTTTCTCATGTTGAATATCGTGATGGATGCTAATTTTTCACTTTCGCTTGGTAGTGATTTGTTTAATGATAATGATGTGCATCATGATCATTGTAGTGATTATGATAAAATTGTGAGTCCTATTTTGTTTGATACAAGAAATGTAACTTTTGATGCCATTATTAGTAAGAGCAAAGCTAATGATTGTAATGAATTTGATTTTGTATGGAATAAGGATGGCTATGATGGTAGTCATAGTAGAAAGGTCACTATTGATGTTGGTGAAGACATTGATAATGATATGATTTTCTAGAATTTGGAAATGCTTGCTATGGATTATGGTAATGATAAAGTTATCAAATTTGTTGAAGATCTTGATTATGTTGGTTGTGAAATGGATAAGTAGCATGAAGAAAATACAAGTTATTGTGATGCTAATGGTGAAAGGAAGCTAAGTGGTGGTCTTCCAAACACCAAGAAGAAGAAAAAGGATGAAAGAAGGGAAAATGATTTGAGAAGATCTAATCCTTTTGACTTTCCTTACTTTTCTTTTGTTGCAAGTCATGAAAGAAACACATGGGATTTGATGCTTTCAAAATGGAAACATGGTAATGCTTTTGAGGGCAAAGACCATATCCACTCTTCTTTCATGAATTTCTCCATTGTGATGGAAGCAAAAACGTATGCTAATGTATGTATGTGTGTTTATGTGTGTCATGCAGCCATTATGTTGTATGTTTATGTGTTTGTGATATGAGTTTGGATGGTAGAGAAAAAATTTTGTGAGCTATAACCATTCCATGTGTGTTGTGATTTGGTTTATGTGTAAATTGTGGCCTATGTGAGGCAATAACAACTACTCCAACTATAAATGCATCTTGTGTGAGAATCATGAGTCTTTTGAAGGAGAAGGGTGTTGATGTGAACATCAAACAGGCCAATGTAACATCTCTTGAATTATGGAATATTTCCCTAGAGTTTTGGAATGTTTTGGAAATACTTTCATGAGTTTAGGAGGTTCCAAGGGATATGGGTACTTGTTTGGAGGTGTTTGGAGGTTCCAGGCCTCAAAAATAGCATTTTTAATTTTGGCTCTAATAGGTTAGATGTCTATCCTAATAGTTAGATGTCTCATTTGCAGTCAAGATGTCTACACACTCTCAAGAGGTCTTAGACTAGATGTCTAATTTGAATTCAAGATGTTTACTTTAACATATCTACACTTAGGAAAGATGTCTACTATTTCTTCAAGATGTCTAGTGTGGATTTTAATGAACATTAAATTGAATGGTAAATTGGAGGAAAGATGAAGAGGTAGGAGGGAAAGGATATAAATAGAAGTCTTGGTTCTTAAATTTTATCAAGAGAGAGAAAGATAAAGAGAGAGAGAGAGAGAAGAGAAAGAGTCTAGGGAGAGAGAGGTGAGTTGAGAAAAGAGTAGAGAGATAGAATATTGGTAAGGTGGCTTGATCATCATCCATGTGAGTGTGTGTTTTCTTTGATTAAGTATATGAGAGTTTGTTTGAATATCTTGTCTATGCTTGGGAATTGTGATTCCTTTCATATGTAAATTCTCCATTTGAGCAAGAATAAAGCTTTCATTTTCTTTTTCTTATTCAATGTTACTATTTTGTAACTTTGAGAGAGCTTGGATTGTGGAATCCATGGGAGCCCCTCATCAAGTGGAATAAGATATGAAGAAGCATATATGGAATAATAAAGTTAAGTAATAAAAGAAATCACTAAAAAATAAAAGCAAAAAATGAAAGAAATAAAAAAGAATATAAAATAATAAGATATCAAAGTTGTTAAAGAAAAAACATCATAAAGTAGAAGTAGACATGGATTTGGATAATCTATGAAGGTTATGATTAAAGAAAATTAGAACATGTAATGATCATTATAGATCCAATAGTCAAATATGACATACATGCATACTTTGATAGAGTAGTAAAGGAGCCAAATTAACTTAGAAGCAAGTTAGGATGCACTTTCGTAAATAGGAAGAAAAGCCCCATTGTTGAGCCAATCATAAGTCTGATCTAATTTTGTCAAGAAGAAGAGAAGATCATCTAGAAGGCCTTATTAAAGCAAAATAAGAAGCTACAAAGAAGAGTAGTTGACTTGTTGAAAGTTTTACACATTTAAGAGTTGGCTAGGGTTAACTATGGTCTCCATCATAAGACTAGAAAAAAATTATCATAATAGGTTGTAAAGTATAATATCTATATATGATGTTTGTAAATATAGTTATGTCATAAGAACTATTATAAAGAGAACAAGTTGGTCGCCAGTTCAATTAGGCTCCTAAACATAAGATTCTTGGGTAATTAGATTTGTCCTATGACATAAAATCAAACTCTAACATATTTAACATCCTCCATCAAATGAAGAATGCATTTAATTACAAAGATTGCAAATTCAATCTAGTTACAAAATTCTTAAAGTTTATGATGTTAAAAATTTTGTTAAAACCATTACCAAGATAATCATTGGTGTTGATGTAAACTAGAGAAATAAATCCTTTAGAAAAGGTAAGTCAAATGTGATGCACAACAATCTCCCTTGTGGTCACAATATTATAAAAATATAACAACATTAGTAGTTTTCATTGTGAGTCCATTGTTTCTATAACGTAAATACTAACATGTACATTTAACCTTCTGAACTCTAATTCATGTATCATGTACCATTCATAGGAAGCTTTCTTCTAACCCATAATTCATGTATCATGTACCATAAAGGAGTTTGTAGATATGATTAGGTAACTTTGAATCTACACATCCTTTAGGTTGGTACATAAAGGTTTCTTCATGCAGATCTTCATTCAAGAAAGTAAATTTAACATCAAGATGATGTAAATTCCAATCATAAGCAATGGTTAAAGATAAAATACACTATATGGTTTGTTATTGCATGGTGGAAGCAAAGGTCTTTTTATAATAAATATTCCTTCTTTGTATAAAACCATGAACAACTAATCAGGCTATATATTTATCCATTGTATTATCAATCTTTCTTTTGATAAAAAAATCCATTTTCTTGTTTCCATTTTCATTTGTAGTAAACTTTGAACTAGTTTCCAACTATTATGTTTCATTAACATGTTATATCTTGAAATTATTGTATTATACAAATATTCATTTTACATAGCCTCCTACAAACTCATGGGTTCACCTACTTTAAATATCATATTTAAATTAATTAATTTAGAATGATCTTTAGTAACAAATGTTTTTCCCCCTTGAAGTCTTCTGATAGGCATTTCATTTATATGCTCCAACTCTACTGGTCATGAATCTTTTAATTGAGTTTTAAACAATTTTGGTTACCAATATATAGAGGAATTTGTAGGATTAGATTCTTCATTTGTATTAAATTTTCTATCATCATCTTCATTAATGATTACAAATATTTGAGAGTTAATTTTATTCTTACTAGGGATCACTGTAAGAACTTTGGTAGATTTCTAACTCATGCTGTGATCTAATTTTTAAAATAAATTTTTAAATAATACATAGAAAGATTTAACAATTTTGTGCTCCTTGATATTTCAAGCCTAGTAGGCTTTGTAATTTAAATAATAACTGAGTAGAAATCTCATCATAACCCTAGGATCCAAATTACTATGGTGTGATTATGGAACATGGACATAACATGTTTTTCCAAAAGGAAAAAAATGAGATATTGAGACATTTCGATTGTCCATCCATTTCTTAATTGGAGAGGTACCATTCAAAGCTATAGTTAATATTCTATTAATAATGTGAATAGAATAATATGCTACCTTAATCCAAAGAAATTTTTGTACTTTTGCATCATGCATCATAAATTTAATCATCCCCATTATCAATCTATTCTTTCTTTCTGTAACATCATTTTGTTGTGGTGTATATGGCATTGTGAATTCTTTTTCTATGTTATTAAGATTACAATAGTCCTTAAATTATTTAAAATGTATTCTTCTTCCTCATAAAATCTTATTATTTTGATTTTCATATGCTTTGCAATTTTATTTCTTATTTTAAAATGTTTAAACTTCTCCAAAACTTGTAATTTACATACTAAATTATAAAGCCACATCATTTGACTAAAATCATTTACAAAAATCACAAAGTATCTTTTATTTCTTATACCTTGAAGAAAAAATAGGCCACAAATATTTGGTTAATAACATCAATCAATTTTAATATTTTAATTTCATGGGGTCTTAAATTTTAACTAATTTTAGAGATATATGATCTTTAATGTATTATTTACTTCAAATGTCTTCTTGAGTTTCTTTCACATTTTGTATATAGAATCTTGTTGCTTCATAAGCCATACAAATGCTCTTAAGATTCTTAAGATAATAATCATATGCACCATCTTATTATTATTATCCATTATGAAAATTTCCACTAATGTTTTGTTAAGGCCATTGCTTTGAAGGAGCAATCTCATTTGTAACTTCCATGTGTAATAATTTGAAGGATTGGGAACTTGAATATTTAGTAGCAACACATAGGTTATTGCCTTTTTCATGGCTATGTAGAATTTCTTTCATTAATTTTTAGGAGTCATTCTTAACTTTTAAGGGTTATTCACTTTTCTACTTTGATACCATGTTAACTTTCTAAGATATTCTGTGAGGTCACCTTGAGATGAGACAAGAAGTGAAAATGTAACAACCTATATTTTTGGATGCCTAAGTTAGCATTATTTTCCTATGATTTGTGTTTTATTTATACTTATCAATGTGATTAGTTCTTCATGGCTTATGGTTTGGTGGATATATTTTATGTATGACATTAAATATCATGTTTTTTTTAACTTTTTATGATACTTATGATTAACTATTCTGCTAGTATTACATTAATCTAGTAGGTGAGCTTGATAGGTATCATGATTTGGTATGACTTAGAGCATGTTTAATAGCTATTATCTTATGTATAGGTTAGATGACTTTTAGATGTGATGCTTTTCTTATGGGTGATAGTAAAATTATTTATTTATTTAAATATATAGCCTTATTGCTTATTTTTTTGGATACACAAGATAACCTAGGATTGATATTTTTATTGATTAAAATATTTTAAGGATATTAGAAGGTATTTTATTTATTTATTTATTAAAAATTAGTTTTATATTTTTAGTAGATTTTATTGAAAAGCTACATAGGATATGTGAGGTATGGATTAGATTTTCTTAAATTTATTTTTAGAAGCTACTAGTTATGCTTAGAATTAGGTTTTGTAATTTTTACCATAAAACCTCATACTATATTCTTTTGAGCATTGCTAAAATCCATTATATTGGATTTAAAAAATTTACCAAAGTGGACACTTATGAAGGTGTTCTTATGCTCATACAATTGGGAGTTATGTGTTTTTGGGTACATGTGCTTGTAGATCATGTATGAAAATGCAAATTTTCTTATCTTTTTGATTTTTTTGCTTTGTATTCTAGATGAGATTTCTTGACTCTTTCTCTTAAATTTTTAGTTCAGAAAGTTTTGTATAACATTGGTGTGGTTGTGGGTTTTGTTGGGTTTCAATGTTTTGAACATTTATTATGCTAGGTTGGGTACTACATTTTATGGATTGTAAGATATGATTTTTTGAACTATTCTATGAGATTCTTATTTTTACTATTTTATGCATAATGATGATTTTTAAGGTTTGAGGGTTTTATGAAAAGTTTACCTTCATTACATTTTAGGCATGGATCTTATACATTGATGCTTGAAATAAATTCAGTATGCTTCATGGATTTTGCAAGATAATTAGAATTCTATGTTTGCAATGCTTCTTATCAATTTGATGTCAATTGGAGTTTTTCCTATGTTTGTTATGCTCTAAATTTCTATAGATTCATTGAGGCACTTGATCCTTTGAGATAGAATAATTTTTGCTAGGAAGTTAGCAAGTTTCTCTTTTGAACTAATTTGAATGGGTTTAATGATTAATTCTTGCACTTCTTGCTTGATGAAAAAGTATTTGATGTTAATGTGTTTGGATCATTTGTGATGCACATTCTCTTGGGATACTTGAGTTGGTCCTATATTATCATAATAAAAATTTGTAGGGAGATCAAATTTGAATCCTAAGTGTGAGAGAAGTTTATTTAACTAGAGTATGTATTGGAGGTATTCAACCATGGCAATAAATTTTTCTTCACAAATGGATAAGTTGATGGATGATTATTTCTTTAATTTATAGTATTGCATAATGAGAGATCATGATGTGGATTTTCTATCATTTGTGTCTCCTACCCAATTAGCATCTAAATATGCATGAAGCTTATTGTCTACTTTATTGAATTGTATCCTAAATTTGCAAGTTCCTTTTACATACTCGAGCATATGCACAAGTGCTTGAATGTGATATTGTCTTGGTTCATGCATGAATCTAGATAACTATGATGTTGTATATTCTAAAACTTCTTTGGTATGGTAGAGAAACCAATGTGATCCAATCATGGTTCTATATATGGTTGCATCTATGAGAAGAATCTTATATTTGCTAGTTAACTTTAAACTATATGATAGAGGAGTGTTGACAGTATTTTCATTCTTCAGACTAAATTTTTCAATGATGGAATTTTCTTATTTGATTTGACAAATATTCATTCCCTTCTTATACTAGTTTACTATAATTCTTCATTTCAAATTTAGTTTTCATGTCATTCTTAAAATATTTTGCTAGACTTTTATGGATGGAATAAAGATAATTTCATCTACATATAGTGATATGATGATGAATTCATCTCCTTGCTTTTTGAAATAAAGTTTTGGTTCAAACATCTAATTTTGATAATTATTTCTAGTGAGATAGTTATAAATTATTTGGAACCAAGCCCTTGGTTCTTGCTTTAGGTCATAGAGATATTTATTGATTTTGCATACTTTGTTCTCCCTTCCTTTGATAACATAACCTTTGGGCTAGTAGATGTATACTTCTTCTTAGATGTATCCATTTTGAAATGTTGAGTTAATATTTGTTTGTTGAACCTTTAGGTATTTATGTGTTGCTATGGAGAAAATGAGCTTTATGGTTTTAAATTTGGCCATTGGTGCAAAGATTTCTTCATAGTCAATGTGTGTCCTTTGTTTGAATCATCGTATGATAGGTCTTGATTTCTGTATTGTGACTTCTCCTTTCTCATTGTAATTTGTCTTATACAACCACTTACAATTAATAATCTTTTTATCATTTTATTTATTCACTAATTCTCATGTATTATTTCTTAGGATGACATTGTATTCTTTTCCCATGGCTTCTTTCTAGACTTTTAATTTCATACCTTCATTGACAATGGCTGGTTTACTTGTGATTGCTAAATATGCCATATTTGTAATATTGTGAGATCTTGTAGTTCTTCTTTTAAAATTTGTGTCTAGCATTTGAGTGCAAGGATGATCTCTTGAACCCAATATTTTGAGCTTTCATATGTATCTAATTTCTCTTTTTGTTTGAAAAAATCACCTGTACCAAATTTTGTCTCATAAAATATAACATCTCTTGAAACATGCTACTTCTGATTCATTGGATCATAGTACTTGTATTTATTGGTGTAAGGATCATAACTAAAAAAGATGCATTTCTTTCCTCTATCTTCAAGTTTTTCAAACAATTGTTTTGGCGTCCTTACATAGCAACGACATCCAAATATTTTCATATGACTCAGGATAGGAATTTTGTTGTATAGAAATTCATATAGAGATATGTTTCCATCACTTTTGGTGATAATTTAATTAGAAGTGTAATAGATAGCTAAGATGAACATACTTCAATATTGATTAGGCAGGGAGGCATGCTTTAGTAAGCACCATGCTATGTCTTGTATTATTCTATTCTTTCTTTCTGATACTTCATTTGATTACAAGGTACATTCACATGTGGTCTAATGTAAGATACCATTTTCTTTATAGAACTTATCAAATTATTTTTTTTTATGAATTTACCTCTTTTTTCTGATTTGATCATCTTAATCTTAACATGCATGGAGTATTTAATTAGTTTGTGGAAAGTTTTAAACTATTTGATGCCTTCATCCTTTTGCTTTATATTGTAAGTTCAAGTGTTTCCTGGGTAGTTGTCTACTATGATCATGAAAGAATTTTCTTCTCCTATTAAAATAGTGGATATTGACTCAATAAGATTCATGTATAGAAGATCAAATGATTTTTTCTTTTTTATCATGTCAAAGTTGCAAGGAGAATTAGTTTACTTTCATTCTATGCAAGTCTTACATTTATCTTAAATATTATCTAAAAGTTTTATTCATGTAGCTTTTCACATTCTTTTAATTTTGTAATAGAATATTGATCAAGCCTTCCATGCCAAAGTATGGTATTACTGAAATTCTCATTATTCTTTTTCTTGACTTCATCTTTGTTTAGGATTTGATTGGTTTTTGTTGTGAGGGCATGCTTTTCTTGAGTAGTATGGTTGCTTATGATGTCTCCATTTTTGTTGAGATGATCATATTCAAGAAAATCTATTCTATTATTTAAGGCTTTTATTTTCATGATTTCTTTACCATTTGATTTATTGATAGTGTAGAAATTACTCTTGAGACTAATACTATTTTCTCTGATGAGACACGATATGCACAAGCCGCGATATCGCAGCTGCTGCGATATCGCGGTCTGCCGCCAAATCTATAAATAAGAGGTGGCACTCCCCTCATTTCTCATCCTAGGCTAGAAGTAGCGAAGTTCTGGTGGATTGATCACCCCAGAGATAGAATATTTTCCATGTGCCCACAGTAGGAGTCCCCCAAGTGATCGGTTCTTTATTCGAGCAGCTTTGTACCTGAATGCAAGTTGTGTATGACAATAAAGACGAGCTTTGTGGATAAACCTTGCAGTACATGGATAGGTTTATTTAATGTTATTTATTTCTTTCCTAGTAGTGCGGCATGAGTACGACTTGGTTACGAGCATTGACAAATGTGTACGGCTAGCCAAGGAATCGGTTACTCATCGTGATTAGATTCTCTCACCCTTATCTCCTAGAATGTGGGACGAGTATGACTTGATTACAAGAATCCACGGATGTGTACGGCTACTCAAGGAATTGGCTGCTTGTCACACTTAGGTTAGTTAGGTACCTCAGTACGACCACTTCGAGCACATGCGTTACGTGTGGTAATCCCAGTAACAATTAGCATTTGGTAGCCATAGTTGCATAGTTCAGGGTGTGTATGGTAAGTGAGAATGGATGTTGATGCTAGTTAATTTAGACTTAGGACATTAGTTAGAGTAGTTAGTTCTCTCAACCTTGCACCCCTTAGCATAGGAGATAAACCAGAAAAGACCAAAAAAATCATATACCTCGGACTTACTTAACCATACACCGTGACAACAACAAGTAAGTCTGGGAAGACAATGATTAATTAAGCCCAAGTGTTCCTTGCGACGTTTAGGCATTTAGTCTGCGGAGTTCGACCGGATCACGCGTGCTACACTCGTTTCGTATGGTTGAGTGTAGGGGTACCTCGCCACTCATCATTGGCGCCGTTGCCGGGGACTAAGTGTTTGTACGCCAATTAGAACATTAGGAAATCTTTCACATCGTTGTGAGCCTTAACAAACCTTTGGGTTAATTAGTTAAATAAGAACATATATAATGGTGAACAACACACCAATAAAATGGCTTCTTCTCATAAGGTTAACTCACCTAGGGATAACACGGAAGACAGTTAGCGACATACACATAACCTAAACCAGCCAAGTCCTAAATAGTATAAGATAGTTTATACTCATCCCTATGAGTATATTCCTAATTACACTTTTATCCTCCATCAGGATGAAT
>MNCI01035114.1:0-26134 GCA_015680685.1 Gnetum montanum | reverse complement strand
CTCATCCTCTTTGTTGTCCCATTACAACTGAGATAAATGATCAGCAACTACATTCTTGGTGTCCTTGCGATTGATCTTTGTTAAATCAAACTTTTGTAAGATTATAAGCCATCATATGATACAAGGGCTTACCATTGGCTTATTCATGAGGAATCAAATTGCAACTATGATCTATATGTATATATACTTTATATGAAGGGGTCAGCTTCATATATTTCTATGAAAGAAATCGAGGCTTCATGGAGGGGTCAGTGTAAATTCTATGTTGGCATATCCTAGGATCTATTCTAGTTAGTTCAGGTTATGACCAAGCAAAGGCTTTTGACCATTTCTTTATTACCTTTACAAGTTCTTCTTTCTATTGAGGAGCAAGCTTAGCATTGATATTTACTAATTTTTCATTTTTAAGGAACATGTATTCCATACCAGTGGGCAATAGTTTCAGCTCAAGGGGCTACTACTTACAATTCTCAGGGATTTCCAACTTCCCCTAATTGATATTTTCAAGGTTAAGACTTGGAAGTTAGAGGTGGACTTACTCTAATGCGTCTATGCGATCAATATAAGCACAAGTCAAACCCTAAGTTGGTTTCATGCATATCAATGAACTACTTTCTTGATCAGCTATCAACCACTGGTTGTCTTCCTGTTGTGTGGCTGCTACATCTAGGCATCTTTGTATGTTAATCACTTGTGCATACTAATTTCATATAGGCAATGTTAAACTTTGCACAACCCATGACCTCTGCACACAATTACACCCTATGTCACTATATGTGATGGATGGAACTTTCTTCTTCTCAATCTTTTTTAATGTGTTTTCCTTTGGTATTTTTAGGAAAAGATTGTGAATTTCTAGGCATGCATCGATGGTGCTTAGCCATGCTTTTTTTATTATGATTGGGAAGTCCCCCTTACTATTGTTTACCTAAATCACTAGGAAGTCAGCTGGGTATGACCACCCACAAACAGTGGTAACAATGTGTTCCACTAGTCCCAATGGGACAGTGATGGACTAGTTCGTCAACTCTAGATGGATGTTGCTTTTTTTCAATGGAGAAAGGTTCCAGGCCTTTTACATTTCTTGAGAAATTAAGTTGACATTGAAACCTTAATTCAAAAAAGCCTTGCACAGTGCATTTCCAACAATTTGTAAGTATATCAGAGGAGTCCCAGGATTAGAGAATTTCCTAGGAAGATGGCCATCTTTGATCCAATCGGTGATGACATGTGTTAGCATGATCATATGCATTGAGTGCGGTGATTGGGTTGAAGGGTGCTTCGAAGTTTTGATTGATACTGAGGCATCTAAGGAATCAACTGCTTATGATTGCAAGGGCTTGGTTGGACTGTTGGATTTAAAGAAATATCTTTTCTTCTTGTGATTATTGGAACTAAAAATAGGTTGAGAGTTAACATTTTTGGTAGCATTACATTGTTGTGGTAGCATTACGTTGTTCTGGCTAGGTAGGGATTTCACCTTGCATCATGGGAGCAGGTGGTAGTGGAGCTATTGGTGGAAGAGATGTGGCTGGATGAGAAGGATGATATGCTTACAGAATATTGCCTCTAGAAGAGGGAGTCCCATAATACTCGTGGGCTTAGTAGTGAGGTTGAGAAGTGACATGACTAGTAGAGTCACGTGGGGAGATTGGCTACTACACGTAATATCCATATGGGTCAGGTTGCCAGTAAGGATATTTTTACCTTGGTGATGGCATTCCCCATGAATGCGGGTGCTACCACTATTGATATTTCTCAATCGATTGTGGTGGAGTTCCATTGGCATAATATGTTAAGGGTTGGTGGAACTATCTTGAGTTACCTTGAGGATAAGGTAACCTTTAGGGTGTTTACACATTTTTTAATCATGGGTTAAGTGCATACACCCTAGACTCTTGAAGATGTGAGATTACAGGGCAACATCCCTTAGGATGGTCATATTGACATATCTCACATCCACTATCATTGTCTATTTCCAAATCCAAAACCTCTTTAATGATGGCAACTTTTCCCTTGCCCTTGCTACATGCATGTTTAGCCTCTTTCTTTTTTCTTTTTCACTACCTTGCTCTCTAGACTCCTCTACTATTTTAAGAATAGTTTGAAATCTATTATCTAGGGAATCCCACATTTGTTCTACCTTTGTTGAATCTTTTGATGTTATCTTTTGGATAGGCAAAGTTTTCCTATTCACCATCTCTTCAAGTGGTGACTCTTCTTCATCTTCATAAAATCTTACTTCCCTCTTTCAAAGGGAAAGATCTTGGTTATACTCTTTGGCACTTTCTCTCTTCCATAGCTCACCTTCTTCCTTAGCAACTTGCTCCAATAGTCTTTGAATTTGATGGGACCTAAGCTCAGATAGTCTCCCTTGGGCATAAGTCCTAAGGGTTCTTCTCATTTCATGCCTAAGCCCATCCATAAGATGGTGCAGTTGATCCCTTTATGAATAACCATGGCTAGGATAACAATGTAACAATGCATAGTATCAACCCATGGCAACATCCAAAGGTTCATGTCCTCCTTGTTTTCAGCCTTGGATTTACTTTCGCAAGTTAGACACTCAGCAGTACATTTGGTACTTATCATTAAATAGTTCTAACATAGTACTCCACCTACAAATGAATTCCAGTTCTAAAAATTGGTACTAGCTTTCCACTTCTTTAACTAATGTCCATGGGAATAGCTTAAGTTTTTTCCATTCGTTCTCTATGTTCTGTAAGGCACACACATCATGGAATGCTTGTAAATGATTCTAAGGATTAGCGTTGTATCCCCCTTCAAATCGTGGGATGTTGTCCATATCTAATCTCTTGATCCCACTATCTTTCGGATGCTTTGCTGGAATTCTAACAACCTCAGTTATGTCCAACATACTTCGATGGATTAAAGACTACAAGAAAGTAGAGATTCACATAAAGGATTTATAGATTTAGGAGATGATGGAATACATGAAGTTAGCCAACCTTTAATAGGCAAACTTGGTAATGCTAACAACTAAAAGACCATAGTCAAAGTTGGAGAAATAGGTAACTAGCTCATACCTTCTTTATGAGGTAGAGTTTAAGAATTATAAGGACATAAAGCAAAAGTTGGAAATAGCTAATGTAGAGCTTGAATTTCCCAAGTGCTAATTTATAGATCAATGATTGGTTATTAAGAACCTAACTAGAAGGATGAATGACTACCAGACATTGCAGAACCTTGTCAGGATGTTCAATATTGAATGTAAACAATCTGCTTCCTAGTTACAATGCCTTATTTGTGGAACATTTTCATACTAGCCCACATTGGTGATGCTACATGGATTGTGTATGACCCATAGAGCAAGGAGGAGAAGATGAAGGCATTACTAGATGCCCTTCACCTACTACTAGAAGCTATAGCTGTAGCAGAATAATTGCATCCTTAGCCTTAACTACCACCACCACAAGCATTGGAGGTTGGAGAAAGTTCTTTAGTACCCCAAGAGCCATCACCTCCTAGCACCATTTATTTTATTTCTCTTCAGTCATTAGAGGAGTTTAGTTGTTAAATTTTCTAAATGTATTTAATTTTATTTTCTTGAACACCCATTTCTATAAATGTTGTAATTCTATACAATCAAGTACTTAGAGTCAATTAGTCAATCAGTTAGTCTATGATTCCATACCTTTCTAATTTTTTAAGAAGCTCGATCCTACTTTTCTTCAATCAAGGAAAATTTTTTAGTTAGTCTTGGAGGTATGATGAATCATGCAATAGGTTGCAGCAATGAGCATGTGTTGATGCATCCCCATCGATGCATTGATAGATGCATTAATGCATATGTGTCGATGCAATATCTATCTCTACCGATATAAATGTACATACCCATTGCATTTATGGCACTAGAGAGTCACTAGTGTATATAAGTTCTTATAGTTTCATTTCATAAAACTTAGAATATTTTCTAAGTGACTGTAGTAGGACTTCAAGGATTGTATAGATCCTTATTCAAACATTAATGTACCTGAACACCTTGGTGTGATGGCAAGAAAGGTGAGATTCTTGAAACTCCTTGTAGTACTCATATATATTAATTTTTACTTTTATGTGTTTTATTATTCATGCATTATACTCTCATGTCTTTTTTTAATTAATAAATATAAGTACAACCAACTTGAACATACAATTAACACTTTGTAATTCCAGCAGTGTTATCACTTAGTTCACTCAGTAGCCTAACACTTGGTAACCCTGTAGCATTCTTAATGAGTTCAAGATGTGTATAGAAGGTGGGCCTTGATACTTATGTTTGAAAATAGATCAATGCATTAGAAGTTAATTAGATTAAGTCATAATTAATTGCCTTATTTTTCCATTTATATAAAATCAATAAAAATCATGTCCCTTGGCTTACACTTAACCATACATTGGCACTTACACAAGTGAAGCCAAGAAGACAATTATTACATCCTTAATTTACTATGTTCTCTCTTATGCATTTGGAGAGCTAAAGTCCACAAAATTCTACTAGGTCACTAGTGAATGCTTTTGATTCGTATGGTTGGACGTAGGGACTACTCACTGCTCATTAGCTAGTTATGAAGATTATTAAAATTTTCATAGAATGTTAGTTTTTTTTATATTATTTGCTATGAAAGTTCATGTATAAAGGATACATACACTAAGGCATTAGCTTGGTGGTAAGAGCCTTAGCATAGAAAATCTAGGTCAAAATTCAATTCTATTAAGCAATACTAAGTTATGTACAATAAAAAAAATTATAAAAGGAATTCTAAAACTAGTGTAGCTTGATAGATCAAAGAAGCCCCTATGGATATAAGTAAAAATTTAGTTTTAGTTTCATATTATGAATTATACTAGTGACATGGCTCACTTGGTTACCACATGCAACTTGTAATTTGCAAGTCACAAGTTTGATCTCAAGATGTCTGTTAAGACACATGCCAACTTGGTAGCATGGTAAAAATATAGGTTCAAGCTATGAAATTCCTTAATGATAAACCTATATAAATAGTATATAAACATCATGGTAATATACTATTAATTACCTTAGTTAATCTTAATAAGTAATATGGGAACCCAAAACATGTGAAACATAGGTACACCCCAAGATTTATATAAGTTTATAACTTAGTGCTACCTAGTGTAATTAAACTTGTGACCTAGGGTTACTAGGCTAAGACCTATACCACTAGGCTAACACCTCATTGTTAGTTAATTTTACTACTAAACAAGATTCAAGAAAATAGTAGCATTTTCTAGTTAACTTCCTATCCATTTTACAACCTACATAACTTGCATCATAATACCCAACAAGATTAACATTGAGGCTCTTAGAATACCAAAGACTCCAATGTGTAATATATTTTAAATAATGAAAAATTCTTTTAACAACACAAGGATATGATTCTTTGGTATCTGACTAAAATCAAGCACATATTCCAACACTTCATATAATATCTGGTCTACAAATAGTTAAATATAATAAACTACCTATCATACCTAAGTACATCTTTTCATTCACATATTTATCTTAAGGATCTTCATTAAGTTTTGTTCTAGGGGTCATTGGTGTAGGTTTACTTTTTACATTTTCAAGCCCATATTTAGCAAAGAGATTCTTGATGTATTTGGGTTAGAAAATAAAAATTCTTTTCTTTGTTTCACTTGTAGCCTAACTTAATTGTTCATTTACTACATCATGCCCATTTGAAATTCATCTTGCATCATCTTAGCAAACTTCTTGTTAATATCCTTATTAGTAACATCAAAAATAGCATCATCCACATAAACTTGTACCACTAGTATATTAGTATCATAAGTTTTGATGAATATAGTACGATTAGAATTACCTTTAATAAACTTGTTATCAATAAGAAACTTAGATAATCTTTCATACTATGCATGAGTAGCTTGTTTAAGTTCATATAAGGCATTTTTCAATTTATAAATATAACCAAGAAGGTAAGAATGCAAAACCCTTTAGATCATTTGATATAAACTTATTCTTAATCTATTCAATTTAGAAAGATATTTTTTTACATTCGTTTGATAAAGAGTAAATTCCTTAAAGCATGCTAGCCCCATTACCAATCAAATAAACTTCATTTGTACTGAATTTTTTATTGAAGTCAACCCCTTCTTATTGATTGTAACCTTAGCTACAAGTCGTACCATGTTCTTGATGATGATTTCATGATTATTAGTTTTGTTCTTAAAGACTCATGTAATATCAATGATAAGTTTGGCATTTGGTTTGCGAACCAATTTTGAACCATCATTTCTTTTAAATTAATTCAGCTCTTCCTACATAGCACTACAAAATAATAATAGTAAATAACAAGAATTAATAGTTGAAATTGAGAGCATCTAATATGGCATCTCTAGCAAAATTTATGGAAAAAAGTGAAAATTACCAAATGCACGATGTTGGTTGGCCAGCAATTCAAGAAATTTCTCTCTCATGAGTTTTGCACTTGACATGGTTAAGAATTGATATGTATAAATTATGAACTCCTCTTGCAAAGGAAACTCCTCTTGATTTAGATCCCCAACATCATCTACAAGCCTTCCATGATGCCTATGCATGGAATGAGCTTGATAATGGATGGCAAAAACTTAAGCTCTTTCCTCTAACACTTGTTGGCCAAGAAAAAGTATGGTATAGATCGTTAAAACCAAAATCAATTCGAAATTGGCCAAAAATGGTAGAACTCTTCAATGAAAGATATCAAACCTATGCGAGAGTGTCAGTCTTGAGGAGACAAATCAAAGAATGGAAACAAGAGCAACATGAACCCTTGGACATGGCCTTAGAAAGAAATTATGCATTGTTAAACAACTACCTAGGCCATGGGTTCTTTGAGAAAAGGCTAATGTATCATATCATAGATGGGCTCTGTAATGAAACAAGGGAGATCCGAAGGATGTACGCTCAAGGTCAACTATATGAGCTACGAACCCATCAATTCCAAGAGATTATTAAGTAGGTAGAAAAAGAAGAAGGAGAAATACCCAAATGGGAGAATGTTGAAAGTTCTCAATAGGACCAAAGTCTTAACTTAACAAGGGTCCATGATCATGAAGAGGAGAAATCAACTCACTTCAAGGAGGTGAAATCATCTTTGCCAATCCTACAATCACTAGATGAAATTGAGGCAAAGATCAATAAGATGACAGACTGGGTACATGAAAGATGTGGATAATATGCCAACATTATTAGAGAAATAACTATGCCAAATTGAGAAATAGGATAGGACACCACGTGGCAATCGAAACAAAGGGTAGATGATAATAAGAATAAGAACTCAACTACCAATTTCACATATCAATGCAATGTCTGTCTGTGTGATCACCCCAAAGGCGAATGTCTAGTTTTTTCACATTTACATGAGAATTTGGGTGGAATGTTACATCCAGATTTCATAAAGAAATATTGGGTTCAACCACAATTGTAAAAACCTCAGTCGTGGGGGAGGCCACCATCAACTAGACCATACCCTTCATATGTCCCAATACCAAATTCTTATTATGTTCAACACCCTATTTTTCCAACGAGATCAGCATCCTCTACCTCACCTCATTGTTATCATTCTCCTGAGTACTATCCACCCATGTCCTCTCCAATAAAATCACCACCTCATGTGCCTTACACTTCTCCTCAACTTCAATATTTTCATACTTCACCCTCTTCTACATCGCCACCAGTTGTGCCAAAAGGCTTTGCACCACAACACCAACCCATGAACATTACTTGTGTTGCTGCTATTAATAGTAGTGGGAACCCTCCACAACATTGGAAGCATCCTTTCTTTAGGAAAGACTGTAGAAAAAGACAACACAGTTTTGAAAGCACTGCATTCTCCAACTTAGCACAAGTTCAATGTTGTGATGTATCCACCTCCTCAAACTCAATGCCTCCTGTTAATCTATATGGGCCATCAATCAGCACTCCAACAACCATGGGGCCCAATGAATATTGCCACATGGGGAGACATGTTGATCCTTGCATACCATATTACGGTCGCAAGTACCATAGTGGGTAAACTCCTTATAAATTAACCACATCCTATAACTTGCCCCACTATGTCAACTTTAATCAAGTGTGTGAACCCCAATGGGGTAAGTATGACCAAGTCCCAATATTTCCAACATGCAAGGATCCCCACCTTTCATTTATTAATTCTAGCCTTACTCAACTGTTTAGTTATGGGGGGCATCCTCCATTCTAACAACACAAAATTAATAAAATTTTTTCTATTTCCTTAATTTTTTTCTAGTTTTTTATATTTTCATTTATTATTTATTTTTTTGTCTTTTTATCTTTTTATGAGTAATTTTATCTACGAATAAAACACTCATGTGACTCATTGGTTGAGGTGTTGTTTTATGCTATCAAGTCTCAGGTGATTAATTATTTGGACAGTGAACCCACCACATCCACCCAACCATTCTATTAATAAGAGATTCTACTTTGAGTACGATGATATTCTTGTCATCATGAAACTTAAAAGTAATTTTCTACTCATTATTCCCAGAGTGAGAAATGATGGACTAAGAGGGAATGGCCAAGGTGTGACATCAAGGGAGCTTGTGGATTCTTTTTGGTAACATTTATGGATGCTATCATGTAGCTTGATTGTACTAAGATCCTTGTAAATCTAACAAAAAATGGGAGTAAGAGTATTAAAGGCATCCAATAAAGAACCTAATGCTATTCTAGGGGATCCCACTTTAAAGACATGCACTCATATTTGAAGGTAGGTGGATTCTCTAAATTAAGTACTTAAAAAAAAGAGAGAAAAAAAAGAAGAGTGTTCCAAAGCAACCAAACAAAAATTATGCTGCAAATAAATTCCAAGTCACTCCTCCCTTACACAAAATGCCAAGTGATCGTATGCTTTGCTGTCATGGTGCTCTTACAGTTGTCCATCATTGGATGAAATAATGCAATGTCACTAATCGAAGGAATGGACTTACTCTTGATTTTGGAGCGACGGGCTAATGACACATTAATCATGACCTACACTCAAGACTGATTGTGCCCTAAGTCAGTTACCTCACATCCCAATCTCTACAATCCCTTCTCTGATTTATCCCATCTCACTATTCATGTGTTTGTGACTTATGTCTTGTGTAGCATTGAATTCATACCTCATCACTGTGGTATCCACATGTGTGTGTTTTTTTGCATTAGTATAGATAACATTTAACCTTTCTAGTGCCTATGGACATTTTAAGGTGTGGTTATGCAAGGGCATTATAGGTTGGAACTTGCTTTCGGGAGGACCCACTTGCATGACTTTTGTAATTTGTACTTGTTGCACGCCACTACATCATTTAATACCCTCCAAGTATTTCATTTCCAAATCTATTCTTTCCTTTATCATCATTTTATCAAATGTTCCTCAAAACCATTATGTGTCCTTTGATGTGTCACCTAAAAAAACTAGGCCCAACATTAAAATTTTAGGGCAACTTCCTTGAAAAACTCTCTAACTCTAAAATCATACTAAGCAAAGAATTCAACAATTACTTACGGTAATAAGTAAGGTATGAAATAATTGAACTTCTTTCAATAACCTTGCTAACAATTGATCTTTGTGTGATTATAGATGGCCCTAAAAAGAGGACAACAAGGTGGACCTTTTCAAGATGCAATTAAACGCCTAGGGTAAGGCAAAGGCCAAGGACCTCATGTAGAATGTGCAGAGTAGGAGGCACAATCATTTAGCATCCATCAGGGACCTCTTGTCACTGCATAATCTAGCCAAGAAAAAGGTGGAGAGGTCGGGGCCTATTCTTATGAAGAGGAATGATGGCTATTTATGGCATGGCATGTCAAGGCCAATCAAGTATTCCCGTAGTTGTCATGCCCATGGGAAATGCTGACTTCATCAAACATTGGAACATCAGCATGGATGGCTCATAATCCTCAGATAGAAGAGGAGAAATATTAGGTGCTTCTTCAATGGTATCAATCTCAAAAGCTTGATGCAAAGGACAAAGGAAAGGAACCCATGGAGGAGCCACCACTATGAGGAACCCCATGAGTTCCATAAGTTTTGTCTTTTGTGTTTGTGTCCAAATTTTGTTTAATTCTCCATTGTGGCATGAATAAATTCCTAGTCAATCAATAATCCCATACCTATCCACTGTGTAATTAATTGAACTTATTACTCACTTTCTTTGACTTGAGGATGAGTTGTTATTCAATTGTGGGGGTATGATGAGTCATGGTCTGTCAGGTCCTATTATCGGACCCCTGTTATTGGAGCCCTGTTATTGGAACAATGTATAGTATCTTTCTTGTTGCAAGTCCCTTTGACGTTGTGCTTCTGTGGGATGGTAATCCCTTGTGTCATAATCACATGCAACGTATTCCACGTATCACTGTAACATGCCTATTCGTGCGAGAGCACAAAGAAGCATGTTGGGGACTGCTCGATTTGGGGGCAACACTATGTTACCCTACAAGTCTCTCCAACCCAATTGTTCATCTTGATGGAGAATAAAGGTAAAGTTAGGTACATATTCATCGTGATGAATATATACCACATGAAATTGTTGAGGAACTAGCAGATCGTAGTTATGTGTGTTGTGCCGCCGACTGTCTCTAGTGTTGGTCCTAGGTAGTGAAGTACTTTTGTGCAAAGAAGAAGATATTTTTGTCTTGTTCGGTGTGCTATTTACCGTTATCTTATTTTTCTTTTGATCAACTGTAAGGGTTCATTCTAGCATCCCAATGATATGAATGATCTCCTATGTCCTACCTAGTACACAAACAACTAAGTCCCTGGCAACAGTGCCAATGATGAGTGGTGAGGTACCCCTACACTCAACCATACGAATACGAGCATCTCACGTGTGATCCAATCGAACTCCAAGGACTAAGTGCTTATACGCCTTACTAGAACACTTAAGGTCAATCAATCACTCTCTTCCCAAACTTACTTGTATTGTCACGGTTGTATGGTTAAGTAAGCTTAAGGTATATCATTTTTATACCTTTTCTTTTTTTAATGTCTTATGCTAACAGGTGAAGGTGAAGAGAACTAAGTAACTAACTTCATTAACTATTCACTAACTAAGTTCTAATTATCCTAGCATCAGTATCCATTCCCACTTGCTACACACATCCTGAACTAGTGCAACGCTACTGGGATTACCAAACACTACTCATTACTAGGTTACCAAGTGTTACACACGTGCTCGAAGCAATCGTACTAAATGCACTTAACTAGGATAGTTAAGGGTTGAGAGAGAGTAATTATCTAGGAAAGCATTTAAACATTTAACAATAATTAAATCCTATTTATCTTAGTCCATATGCTACAAGGTTTATCAGAAAGTTCATCTTTATTACCATACACAAATGTGTGCTCAGGTACAATTTACTCGAATAAAGATCCGTTCACTTTAAGACTCCTACTACAGGAACATGGAAATTATTCTAACTCTAGAATGGTAAAATTGCTATAGTTTGGCTAAGGGTCTACATCTAGATGCCTAAAACAAGTAAAGCTACCTCTTATTTATAAACATTGTGGTGGGTTGCGATATCGAGTACGCGATATTGCACGGGTTGATGCAATATCATGACTCATCACCTACCATTTATTAATTCCTGCCATGATCAAAAGTTTAGTTATGAGAGATATCCTTGATTCTAACAAGCAGAATTAATAAATGTTTTTTCTTTTCTTTAATTTTACATTTTTTTTCATTTTCTAGTTTTTCATCTTTCAATTTGTTAGTTTATCTTTTTACCTTTTTATGGGTAATCTCATCTATGAATAAAACACTCATGTGACTCATTGGTTGAGGTGTTGTTCTATGCTATCTAGTCTCAAGTGACTAATTATTTGGACAGCAAGCGCAGAATATCCACCCACCCCATTCTATTAATAAGAGGTTCTACTCTAGGTACGATGATGTTCCTGTCATCATGAAAAATTAAAAGTAATTTTGTGCTCATTATGCCCAGAGTGAAAAATGATGGACTAAGAGGGAATGACCAAGGTGTGACATCAAGGGGACTTGTGGATTCTTTTTGGTGACATCTATAGGTGTTATCATGTAGCCTGGTTGTACTAAGATCCTTGTAGATCTAATAAAAAATGGGAGTAAGAGTAATAAAGGCACTCAATAAAGAAGCTCAATGCTATTCTGGGGGTCCCACTGGAAAGACATTCACCCATACCTGAAGGTTGGTGGCTTCTCTAGTTCACTATTGGAAAAAGAAAAAAAAAAGAAAAACACAAAAAAAGATCAAGAAAAAAATGTGTGTGCTATAGAGAAATTCCAAATCACTCCTCCCTTGGACAAAACACCAAGTGATCATATGCCTTGCTATCATGGTGCTCTTATAGTTTCCCATCATTGGATGTAATAATGTGATGTCATTGATCAGAGTAATGGGCTTGGTCTTGATTTTGTAGAGATGGGCTAATGACACATTAATCATGCCCTACACGTAGGATTCATTGTGCCCTAGGTCAGTTACCTCATGTACCGATCTCTGCAATCTCTTCTACAATTCGCCTCATCTCGTTGTTCATGTATTTTTGACTTGTGTCTTGTGTAGCATACAATTCATACCTCATCATGGTGGTATTTAAATGTGTGTATTTTTTTGCCCTAGTGTGGATTATATTTAACCCCTTTTAGTGCCTATGGAAATTTTTGGGTATAGTTATGTAAGGGCGTGATGGGTAGGAACCTGCTTTGGGGAGGACCCACTTGCATAACCTTTGTAATTTGCACTCATTACACATCATCATCATATTATTTTATATCCTTCGAGTACTACATTGCTAACATTATATTTTCATTGCTCATCATTCTAATTCAAACATTCCTATGCACCACTACATATCCTTTTTCCACATCCTATTCATGAATTTCATTGATAAATTCCACCTCATTACATTCTTGGTACCTTCATGTCTCTTTAAAAGTTACCATACATCTTTCAACTCAACCTTAACTCCTTCATTTTTGGCCTTGGAAATAAAAAATTTATCAAATTTTCCAAGTACCCTATTTCAGAAGGGTCGTGATATCAGGTACCTGATATCGGGTTTGCACTATTAGGTACATGATATCATGTCTATAAAACCTACATATAAGGACCCCATTGTGCACATCAACATCATTTTCAGTATTCATGCAAGGGGGGTTGTTGAAATTTTCTTCCACTCTGAGCACCTATCATTCCAACTTCCATATCTTGCTCATTAACACTCCGATTCTCATTTCGATTGAACTTGTCTAAATCCAGAATGTTTGACTTAGTCATGGGGGAAGGGTATGCTCCAAGTTGCACATAGTTTTTTTGGAATCCATTATTGCTTGAAGGATATCATAAAATGTAAATGACCTTAAAAATGTTAAAATTGTTTTCCAAATTAATTTTATCTCTTCACCCAGACCATGAAAATTATTTTTTGGAGTCACCTAATCAAAATTGGGCCCAATATCAAACCTTTTAGGAGAAAATTTTGTAAAATATTCTAACTCTGAATCACACTAGATATGAAATGAATTTATTAAGGTAGGAAGTAAGGTATAAATTAAATTTTATAAATAGCCTTACTAATAGATGGTTCTGTATGATTGCAGATGACCCCTAAAAGAGGATAGCAAGGAGGACCCTCTCAGGGTGCATCCAAATGCCCAAGGAGAGGTAGAGGCCAAACGTCTCTCGAGGAATGTATAGAACAGGAGACATAATCATTCAACATCCATCAAGAACCTCTTGTTACTGCTCAATGTAGGCCATTACTAAAGTACTTGGGTTACCAGAAATAGGGGCAAGTCTCACTAACATCCCAATGCAGGTAGATTCTAGCATCAATAATGAATGGGTGTGATGGTGTTAGGGCATCAATCGCAAGGAATGTTTCATGCTTACATCAATAGAAAGGATCCACTACAAGATTATGGCCCTCCACCTCAATACCATGGCGAGGACAAGAAAAATCATTACCTTTTCTACCCAAGCATGCACCACTCTAAGTGAGAGATTACCTATCAACCTTCCATAGTTAATCTATCTAGAGATGGAGAAGCAGTTTAAAGAAAATAAACATGGAAGAAAGGCACTCACATTCCCATGCCTCATCAAAAAACTCTATCAGAGGAAAGGAATAGTCCATTATATTAACAATGTTGTCAGGCATTTTCTAATCGCTAAGTGAGTAGAAATGATGAATGTCAAAATTCCTACAACTACCATTCAAGAAGAGGAGAAGCAACCACCACCTCCACCTACCACTCAAACAACTATGCTAGACATTGTTACAACATTCCAACAATTGTAAAAATACCAAGAATGACTCTTGAGTGAACAAGAGCAATAAGCAAGCACGAGTGGCATGGACCCATCTATGTATAGACCAGTATTGAGTCACCTAAATGAGGTCACCCGAACAATCAGCTTGGTGGGTGGAGGTGGATCTATTTTTTAGTGCAAAGAACATAGTTTCTCATGAGGTCGAATCCTAGCACTAGAGAGATCACATTATCTCTCGTAGAATAATAGTAACACCCAAAAATATTTGGGAAAGTCATGACTTTGTTGATGCACTTGGAAGAAGGTGAGGGGGTAACAATATTAGTGAAGCAGCACCAAGGGCAAGAGACAAAATTAAAGGTGGTTGCTGATGATATTACCAAAATGTTCAATGCATCTGCGGTATTTGCACCAGATGCCATTGCACTCAAGCATGTGCAAATGTTTGCAGGAATTACAAGTGGTACAATGAATGTAGCATAGCATGAAGAATTGCTAAAATAATTGGTAAGAATTAGGAAACTATTTATGGATGTCTTTAAGCTTTTAGATAATATTACTATAACCCATTCAAAGTTGCTAGAGGCAAGGGGCAAGAACATCATCTTGGAGGGGCAACTCAAAACAACCAAGGAGCTGAATGAATGCATGACTACTAAAATTATCAAATTAAGAGCCTAGATTGCTGACCTTGCATTTCTCAACCTAGCATTGACAAGAGATGAAGTTATTAAATAGCTTCAAAGGGATTGAGGGTGCAATGAAAATGATGGTGTTGTATCGATCCTTGGTAGAGGCCACATAACACAAAATTTAGAAGGCCTTAGATAAGAATCACTAGGAGAATGTTCAATTGACCATAGAGAACCATCACCTATAGAATGTTGATGAGTGTAAATAGCAATTAACAGACTTCATCCATCAACAATAGGAGCAATTGGCTAGAGCAAACTCAAAACTAAGGAGATTGGTAGAAAAAAATGGAAACCTTTCCATGGAGGAGGTTCATGCCCTTCATCTAAAAACTACTATCGAGGTAGCCACTTGGAAATTAGAGGCTCTCAAATTTGAGAAAGTTAAGGATCATTATAGAGATCAATTTGGTCTACAAATAGAAGTGAATGAAAAACACATCTAGTTAGTGAAGGTGAAAGTGAATGAAACCCTCCAACAACTCTAGGAAGGAAGAGAATTATGGAAAGCCATCATTGATGAGGTAGATTCCTACAACAAGGTAGAAATATGCATGAAGGAGTTTCAAATTGAGAAGATGATAGAATACATTGAGCTCGCTAATCTTTGATATGAAAATCTAGCCATGTTGATTACTGGATGACAACAGTCAAGATTAGAGAAGTAGGTGGCTAGCTTGTACTTGTTGTACAAGGTCAAGTTCAAACATCACAAAGACACCAAGCAAAAGCTTGTAGTGATAAATGATGAACTCGAAGTTTCCAAAGGAAAATACATTTATCAAAGATCTACCATCAAGAACCTAGCTAGAAGGATGAGTAACTACTAGGAGCTGTAGAATGTAGTTAGGGTCTTTAGTATTGAATGAAAATAGTTCATTGCCTAGTTTGTCAACATAAAGGAGATGTTCCTGGTAATGTGTTATCCATGCGATATCCCCATTCTAGTCCACATTGGTGATGTCGTGTGGACTATGAATGATCACTGGAGTAAGATGGAGAAGATGAAGGCATTTCTAGATGCCTTTCACCTTCCACCAAAGGTTGCAACTATAGTAGAATAGCCATAGTTGCCTTAGCCACTACACATGCCCAAAGCTGATAAAGGTGCTTCAAAACCTTAAGAGCCTCCACTGCTTGGGACTATCTAATCTTTTACACCACATTCATGCCACCAAAGGATGTGTTATCCAATTTTTTGTAGTCATGTCATGGTGTTTAATTTTGTTTCATGAACACCACAATTTTTTGTAATTCATTAATTTATACACTCAAGCACTCAGTCTTGTTAAGTCAATTTGTTTTGTTAAGAGTTAATCAATAATCCTATACCTTCCCAATTTTGTAAAGGAACTCAAGGATGAGTTTTCATTCAATTATGGGGGTATGATGAGCATCAAAGTGTTGCATCAATGGGCTCCCGTTGACATGACCTCATCAATAGGGCCTCATTTACATTATGTTGCCTCATTGACAAGAACACGTCGATGTTTCATTTTCTATGTTTACAAGGCCTCGTCGACATAGCCTTGTAATAAAAACTATGAATACTAGCTGACAACTGTGTTTATGGAACACCAACTCATAGTAGTAGTTGAACTTTTGTAGTTTTTTCATTTGAAAGTTAGAATATTTTCTCGAGTGCTCGCAGTAGGAGTCATTGAGTGTACGAATATTTATTCGAGAAATATTGTACATGAGCATGACAATGTGTTCGACAATAAAGACAAACTTCTTGATAAACCTTATAGCATTCTAGACAGTTTAAATGTTTTATTCATGCATTTAATGTTTTTAGTTATTTATTCAATGTTCCTTTGTAATTAAGGTAATTAAGAGATTAATCAAGATAAGCTAAATAGATCAAACACATAAGTATGACCACTTCGATCATAACATGTATTTGCTTGGTAACCCAGTAGTGTTATTGCTTGATGCACCCAGTAGCGTAGAGCTTGGTAACCTAGTAGTGGATACATGGGTTTATGACATGTATAGAAAGTGGGACCGGATGCTTATGTTAGGACTAGTTAAAGATTAGTTAAATAGTTAAATTAAATGAGTTCTCAATTTACTTCATCTCTCTCTTTAAGCACCAAAACCATGAAGTATAAAATGACAAAAATCATGTGCCTCAATTACACTTAAACCATACCCTTGAGCTTTACAAGCGTAATTGGGAAGACAACGAATGACCATTAGGGCAAGGTTCACTTCCTAGAAGACTAATGCATCAAAAACTCTAGAGTCCATGGAATTCAAGTGGATCATGTGTGAACCCTTCGTGATTCGTATGGTTGGGCATAGGGGTACCTCAATTGCTCATCAAGAAGGAGAAATTTCCTTCTAAAGATAAAAGAATACATCAATTAGAAATAATGAACAAATAGCAATAAAAGTTGTAAGCTTCCTATCCATGAATCTCCAAAATAAAAAGAAATTAATCATATAGAAAATAAATTAATTGTTAGGTTCTCACTAGGAGCTTTTTTCTTTGAAGTTGTAGGTGAAAGCAACATTTTTGGTAATATGATATTTGACACTTGAAAAGGGGTCATAGTTATGCTCTTGTTGCTAGAAAATAATTGCACACAAAAGCTTCCAAATAGAGTAGAGAACAAGGGGTTAAATATATTTCCAAATGTAATGAATGAAAAAGTAGATATAGCAATCTAATTGCCAAGAATGACTATATTGATGCTTACTTGAAAGTTGTTACAAATTTTGGACGTCCATTTCCAAGCATGTTAAGCAATAGGACATAAAAAAACCTATGAGAAAATAAGTCTTCACTTCTACAAAAAGGACATTTAAGAGAAATTTTTTTCATATGTTTAAGATAAGTGCTAATAAGAATACCTTGATGAATAAGACACCATAAAAAATACAAATTTTAGGAACTGTAAAAGGTTTCCAAATATCTTTCAGTTTCATCATCTAAAAGTTTGAAGATAATTGCATTTTCCAAGCCTCATTGAATTTGCTATGAATAAAATCATTATTTGTAATAATTTTGTAAGTAACTTTCAAATTAAAAGGACAAACATATCTACCATCATTGAAAAAAATACTTAGAAAAGCCTGATGCAAACTGTTGTCAATTTTAAATAAATTCTCAAGATTATAAATTAGTTTTTCAAAATTAATTTTCCTTTTCCTAGTAAAATCATAGAGGCAAGAAGTTTTCTTTGAAGTAATCTATCTATCATGCATACATAGACAAAAAACTATAGTGATACCAAGTATGCTCCAAGCAGTACACAATCTAGATGCATTAGTAGCCTTAGCTCCTTCTTTAAAAGGAAGCCACCATGGGTTAATTTGTTAAAGTACATCTTCTAGAATTGTAATATGATTGTAATTTCAATATTTACTAAGCTTGCATCATGTCTTCCAATTTTTTTTAAGAATTGGAGAACTATAAATAAAAATGGCCTAAGAAAAAAGAAGATAGCAAAGAAAGTTATTGGAAAACCAATTGTTATCATTCTTAAGTTTTCCTTGCATAAGTTTGTTTATTAAAAGGAGCATCTAAACATCATCTCCATTAATGAACTTTGTAATTAATTTTTTAGGAAAAGAAAAACCTTGGCTATAACAATTAATGAGGCCAAGTCCTTCATCTTTCTTCCTACTAGTACAAATATCCTAAGTAATTTTAGAAAAACCTTTTCTATGTTGCTTTGTAAAATAATGAAATTAATAGATAATACAATCAATTCTATCATAGGAAGTTTTAGAAGATGCCCAACAAGTGAAATAATAAACATGAGTTGATTGAACCATTTACTTAAAACTAAGACTTTGCCAGAAAGGGTGAGCTTTTTTGCTTTTCATTTATCTAGTTTTTTTTTTATAAATTTTATCAAAAATTTAATTCCACAAAATAATAAGATTAGGCTTCAAAGAAAGAGGTATTTTAAATATATTTGAAGATATAATCCTTTTTCAAGATTTTTTAAGGCTTGAAAGTAACCACTCATCAATATTGTTGATGAATCGTGTTTTGACATGCTCTGATATTGGATATGTGATATCAGAGTCTCGATATTAGACCCCAAGATGTAATGTCAAATATTTGATATTACAACGTATATGCTGGCCTATAAATATAGCACTTGGACTCATAATTTTCATACATATTTTTTTCCATAGAGTAACGAAGTTCTTATAGTTTAGCCATTCCAAAGTTAGAATATTTTTGAGTGTCCACATCAAGAACGTGAGTGTGTATGGATCTATGTTTGAGCACTAATGTACTTGAGTACAATAGTGTGATGGAAATAAAGATGAGCCCTTTTGATAATCTTTGTAGCACTAAGAATAGATTAATGTTCTTTTAATGTATTTAATATTCATGCACTTTACTTTAATGCACTTTAGTTAAGCAATTAATTTCCAATTGCTAATGAACAAAAGCATGACCACTTTGAACATACATGTGACATTTGGTAACCCAAAAACACTTAACATTTGGTAACCCAGCAACACTATATGCATTTAGGATGTTTCTAGAGAGTGGGAATGGGTACTTGTGTTGTGCTAGCTAGGCAATAGATTAATGATGAGTCATGGTCTGTCAGGTCCTGTTATCAGACCCCTGTTATTAGACCCCTGTTATCGGAACCTTGATATAAGACACCAAGTCTGACTCCTATTATCGGACCCCTGATATCAGGCCGTGTTAACTAGGCCACATATACGGGCCCTATATAGGTAGTCGCATTGATGTGGCCCTGTCGAAGCATCCACCCATGTGTCGACGCAACCCCATTTACGCAAAGTCTATTTATAGCTATAAATAAGCACGCACCCGCCACACTTAGGCATCTTTTGGGTTAATTGTAGGGAATCTCTTGTAGTTTGTTTTCTTAGGAGTTGGATTATTCTCCCAAGTGCATGTTAGTAGTGTGATGCTTGTAATTGTACAGAACCTTTATTCAAGTGTGACGTACTTGGACATGCACATGATCGGCAATAAATATCAAGATTACTTCATCATTGTAACATTCCCTTAGTTTTAATTATTTAATTATTATTGTTAATTGTTATTTTTATTTATTATTTTCTTAATTAATTTTTCTTTACCTTCATTTACTATTCTTGTTGTTAACTGCAGAATGAGTATGACTTAATCATGAGCATTTAAGTGTGACTACATGGTAACCCAGTAGCGTACCTAGGATCTACGCTTGGTAATCCTAGTAGTAGTCATGCATGAGGCCCAAGATGTGTATGGATGATTAAGGAATAGATGCTCATCGCACCTAGGCTAGCTTAGACTTCATTTTCTATGGCTTATTAGTTTAATCAAGATTATTTTCCATTGTCTCTAGGAGTAGCACTAGTTTAGGATCACATCATACGCCTCACTTTGGACTAAACCATACATGAAAAAGAAAATACTAGTCCAAGTGGAAAGACAATGAACTGCAATCAACGTGTAACTGTCTAGGTACCACAACTAGCCCATCCACGGAGTCCAACCAGGTCATGCATGAATGCTCATATTCGTATGGTTAAGTATAGGGGTACCTCGCCACTCATCAATTAATTAGATATTAAATCCCTCTACCTTTCATTCTTATTCTAGGCTTTTAAATTTATAAAATATAAAATAATAAAAATCATGTACCTTAATTATACATAACCATACAATTAAGGTCCAAAAGTATCGTTGAGAAGAGAATGATAGTCATGATTAGATTTCACGCCTCAGAACTAGTGTACTTGAGAACTTAAGGTTTACAAAATTTGACCAGATCGTGCGTGAATGCTTGTGATTTGTATGGTTGGGTGTAGGCATACCTCATCACTCATCATTAGCACCATTGCTAGGGACCTTTTAGTTGTTATGTGCGTTTTATAGGACTAGTAAAAATTATTTAAAATTTTTTGAATGAACCTCAGAGTCATATCATACTTTAAAATAGCTACAACAATCTTAAAAAGCACACTATATTTTTATTTTCTAACATAAAATGTCTTCTTCCCATAGGAGTGATTCCCTACCTAAGTCTAATGAAGTACATTAGTAGGTGCCCCAACAATATCGAGTGGTATATGCTCATCATAATGAGTATGTACCTAACTTCACCTTCATCTTACACTAGGATGAACTGCTGTAGTGGCATGACATGCAGGGCAACATTATGTTGCTAATAGATCAATCCCTTCCTACAATGTTTCAAAAAATTCTTATCCAAATGGGTCTCAAGGGACTTCATGCTAAGTACATTGTGTAGGATACTCACACCTGGGATTATCATCCTACTGAGGCACAATACCTCAAGGCTACCAACTAGAACAACACTATGAATCCATGAAGGGAAAAGGGTTTAATGATTCCCCATTCCTACTGTACCAAAAATATGGTGGAGAACCCTTCTCTGGGGGTTTTCCATTGAGTGAAATTCCTCTCTTTAACTTCAGTGAAGGTAGTCAACACTAGAACCTACAATCCATAAGCCATAATCCTAGTTCTAGTTAAAATGGATTAAATCACAATGGAGGATCCAAAGAGGAGAGTTAGGGCAAGGATGCAGACAAGAAACAAGATCATGATTATGGCCATAATCACCAAAGAGGAGGTAGCAGGCACCATGATGATGCCAGTCCTCGTTCCTCTTCATCTTCTTCTTTTTGCTCTAATCATAATCACAAGGGGCATGACCATGATAAAGGTGATTGATGGGACCAAAATGATCAAAGGGATCATTAAAAAAGTCAAGATCAGGGGCATGGATGTTCAAGAGAGCTTCACCACCATGAACGAAGGGGTAGCAAAGGGCATCGTAGGCACCAAAATTAGGGCCTTGATGAGCCTTTACTTACTACTCAAAGCATGCTCAACATTGCAAAGGTAATGAGGATTCCCACAAGGCACATAAAGGATAGTCAAATCAGGAGACTATACATGAACAACATTCCTAGATTTGAAGGGGGATATAACTCAGATCCACAGAACCATCTTCAAGCTTTTCAAGATGCATGTGCCTTGAAAAATATAGAAAATGAGTGGTGGAAACCTAAGTTGTTCCCTAGGACACTCATTAAAGAAGTAGAGAACTAGTACTAGTCCTTAGAACTAGAATCTATCAGATGATAGTATATAATGCTTCAGTTTAATAAAAAATATAAAATGTACTCTTGGTTGTTCTAGTTGAGGAAGCAGATCCAAGGATGGAAAGAGGGACACATGAACCCTTGGATGTCACCATTGGATGATAATATTCTTTATTGCATAGATGTCTTGGACATGGTTATTATCAATTGGATCAACTTCACCACATCCTAGATGGACTCTAATAAGAAATGAGGAGAACTCTTGGCATCTTTCCCAAGGGTAACTGCTAGAGTTAAGTTGTCATTAGATCCAAAGATTTATTAAGTAGGTGGCTAAAGAGGAAGGAGAATTAAGAAAACAAGAAAGTGTAGAAGAATACAATTGTGACTCTTCCATTTGCAAGAGGGAGGTTTGATTTTGTGATAGTGGGGAAGAATCAACACTTGATGAGGTGGTGAATCAGAAAACCTTGCCGCTTGAAAATTTTCAATTTGAAATTACAGCCAAGGTTGATCAGTTATGGGACTCCATGGATAGCAAATTTTAAGCTATCCTAAAAATTACCGAAGAGTCTAAAGAACAAGGTAGTGATCATGAGTGAAGAATACGTCAAGAAGCTAAATGTGCCTATCAAAGAGGTAAGGGCAAGATTATTGCCTTAGAGGAAGTTGCAGGAATTGAATTAGATGATGATGCTAGGTGTAACATCTACCATTATGAACATCTTAAGGGATGTTATCCCATAGTGTTGCAGTTACAAGATTTTGAGCTGTACGCTTTGAATCCACGACTAGCACAAAGGCAAACACCCATAAGATTTCTTTATCCTCAAGGAAATTCTAGACAATTCCACTAGTAGCAACAGTATTATCCAAGTGGAACTCTACTACAACCATATGAGCAATACCAATAGTGGTAGCAACTAGAATCATGGATGCTAGCACCACCAAGGTAGCAATACCCTGCATGAGATTTGTTTCATCCTTAGATTTGTTTTCTTAAGTTAGACATCCATGAGTAAGTCTAATATTTTTCATTAAAGATATTTAGCATGGTACTCTATCTTCTGACTGATTCAAGTTCAAGTAACTTGTACCAGCTCTCTGCTTCTTTTACAACTATTTGTGGGAACAATTTCAACTTTTGTCAATTACTTTCAATGTTTTATAGGATGTAGGCATCATGGAATGCTTGGAGGTGGTGTTGTGGATCAACATTATAACCACCCTCAAATCTTGACATGTTCTTCATATCAAGTCACTTGATATGCCTATCCCTCACATGCCTAGTTGAAATGTAAATATCTTCCTGGATGTTAATCATGCTATAGGTTTCCATAAGGGGTTCATCATCATGATCGAGTTTACATGCTTTGTTATAGTGCTACTCCATTCTTTGCTCATATCTTTATTAACCCTCTCTTTCATCCCTTCATCTTCTTCGTTCATACCCTTCATCTTCCTTATCTAAATGCATTGGGTGATAGTCATGGCGATCATGAGTCCTTCTCTCTTCCTTGTCATGGTTTTGGTGCCTTAGCCTCCTCCTATCAAAGTCCACTGACGATCATGAGGATGAGGATAAGGTAGTAGGAAAATTGTGCCAACTTATCATCCTCTCATGACTCCAATATTTTTCTCTATAGGATCCAATAGAAACTTTTAGCCTTGAGTCCTACTTATATTTGAAGTCAATAGCCTCCCTCTTAGGTGTCTCTGCTAGATTAAGTGTAGTTGAACTTTGATAGGTTTCTCAAGTCTAATGATAGGTATTCTTGAAGGATTTTCATGATTCTAATAGAGTTGTTCTATACTAAATGCATCAATATCGAGTACTTCCAAGACAAAAAAAGCATTAACATGCTTCCCTTTGTTGTGTACATGTTTGATTTCTATGGCAACATCTCTCCTCATTTGCTTATTTTTGGGTTCATAAGGCCTTGTCATGTGCATAGTCACATGGTACCCTTCCTAGATTTGGTTTAGATTCATTCCCCTTAAGGAAATTTGGAGCATATTAAGTGTTGCATGATCTAGAGGTAGGACTATGTTACCTTGTATGTCTTTCCACCTCATTTGACTATCCTAATGAAAGATGAAAGTAAAACCTGGATGATAAGGATTAGTGTGAGCATATGTGATTCTTGTTTGCGTTAGCATCCTCGATTCTTCTTCATCATTGATTCTATCATTGCCTCTTTTTGTCTCGTTGATAGGTGATGATATATCCTTGTTTGAAGCCATGTTGTCGTTGGAGACATTTGGTTAAGTGTGCTCACTTTTATAGTTATTAGAAAGTTATGGATTTTATCTTTGGGTTATTGATACAACAAACTTTATGAAATCAATTACTTAGCATACATTAACTAGTCTTTTGCAACAACACCAATGATGAGCAGTAGACTAATCCAACACCCAACCATACAAGTCATAGGTGTTCATGCATGACAAGATCATAATTTCTGGATGAGGCAATGTGAATATGCTAGCAATTAGTTAAAGTTTGAGACCGTTGTCCTCCCACATGGAGCTAGTGTAGTCGACATGTATAACTTAGCTCACAATGAGATATATGATATGTTAATGTTGATAGGACATTTCTCCTAACAAATATAGTAAAGTAAAAATAGTCTTTAATTCTAAGTAAAATAGTAAATGAATCTATTCTACTCTATGGCAAATGATATTTGATCATGGTCTACTGTACATACCTTGGACTCATGTAGTCATCACTAGGATTACCAAGTGTACCACTATTGGGCGTACCAAGTGATAACACTACTGGGTTATCAAATAACTACACTTACTACTCAAAACTAGTCATATCCATACTGTTTACTTTCAACATGTAAAATAAAGTGCTTGTGAAGTAAATGATTAACTAGGAAAAACTAGAGCAATTAGTTTAAGTAAACAGAAAGAAAACTAAGTGGATGCTACAATGATGATAAGTAATCTCAATTTTTATTGCCAGTCATGAACTGTGTCCAAGTAAAATAAAGACTCCATACAGTCACTTAACACCACACTACCAAAATACACTTCTAAGTGCTAAAGATCAAATTCATGAAAACAAACTAAAAGAGTTTTGTTACTATGGATTGAAATCTATTATGAATCTGTGTGCCTAAGTTTTGTATTTATAGACTAGCATGCATCCCACAATATTACATATATGATGACGTAGCTAGTGCTACGATATTAGAGCTATAATATCGAAGTTACAATATCAGAGCTACAATATCAGAGTTACGATATCGTAGTTGACCAAAAATTGATTTATCAAAGCTGGACATCTCAGTCCTAGGTGTCCAAGCCTCCAATGTGGACATCCAACTAAAGCTATAGCAGATGACAGGATAGACATCCTAACATGCTTTAGATGCCCATCTTGAAACTTGGCCATCTGAGTGTGAATGTCCAAGTCTCAAATGGGATATCCAATGTAGTTGTTGAGAAAAAGTAAAAAAGTTATTTCTAGGCATTTTCTTATCTCCAATTTGAACTAGGAAACTTTCATGATACATGATCTACATAGGCAAGTGCCAAGAGTCATTTCTTAAGGTATGCATAACAATTGACAATGAAATCATTGAGATTCAAAGTTTGAATTGATTCTTGCCTAAGATCTACAAAGAACCCGAAAGGTTGAATTGGAAGCTATACCACCATACCTACATTTTTTCTCCCAAGGTTTGATGATATTAAGTGAATAGATCCATTATTTCATTATGCATGACCAGATCTAGATCTAGGACATGCTAATTCATTATCCTAGAAGGAGCTAGATTGATATAAATCTGATTTTGAAATCTCTTTCTACACACATTCTTTTATTGTATCATTGTCATTATATAAGAAGAGTAGATTCTCTTGGAGGGGAGATCTACACTGTTGCCCTATGGAGTTCACTTGGGTGGCCAAGTTTTTGTTGATTTGCCTTTATCATGAGGGGTTGTGTGTGTGTGTGTGTCTTGCAAGAGCATCACATTTATATTCAATCTTGAAAAATTCTTGGAAGTCTTATAGGATCCCAAGCTTGAATATTTACTATTCATCCTACAAGAAGTGTGTAGCATCTAAGAATCTG
>MNCI01035113.1:23093-35533 GCA_015680685.1 Gnetum montanum | reverse complement strand
TATACCATTTTTTGTTTCACATCATCATTAGTATGTTCGAATCTTGCTTGAATATTTTTATACCTTCTTATATATTTTACTTTATTTTCTTTGAGCATAATTTTTAGTTTTTACTAATGAACATGCTTTGTACCAATAGGACACAATGGTGTTATAGCTGCTACTAATGATGGTTTGTGCTTAATGTTTTCTTTGCTAATGTCTGGTTTCTATTTTTGAATTTTTGTACCAATGGCTCAATCATGGTTTCTTTTTCATGAAATAGCCAGTGAGTCCATGACATCCACCCATTCACAAACTCTATGGTTTTCCTTGTTTTGAAAGTTTCAGATCCCTTTTAGTAAATAAACTTTTAATAAATTTATGACCTTAGTAGTTTCCAAAATTGGGAAGGATTCAAAGGTTGGTATAGGATGTGAGTTCAAGGGGACTCAATACTCATTGTATTCTTCTACTTGCTTGAGTGTTTCCTAGACTTCTTACCATTCCATGTCACCAATAAAAGGAAGTTAAATAATGTCTTTTCATGGTGTGGTTCCCATCCAAAAAGAAGAAAAATAACAAAATAAATAAAGATAGAAAAAGAGAAAAAAAATATGATGGGAATTCAAAGCACATCCCTTAGACAAATAAACATGCTACAAGCACTAGTTATGGGACTAAAAAGAAATATTACCCATGCCTGGAGGTCCCCTCTAACTAAGGCCCTCTCTTACTTCCTACTTCTCTTTCCTCCTCTTTATGAAATGGTGGTTTTTTAATGGGTGCACTCTTGTGTCTTGAGGGGTAGATTGGTCTTGGAGTGGCAATGTAAAGTAACTAAAAGACGTTGGTCTTGGTTTGGACTAAGGATGGATCTTCTCATGTTATTTTAAACATAAATTCCACAAGGAATTTCTTATGTACTCAATTTGGAATTCCATTCCACCTTTTCCATCATCCATCTTTGCTAACTTTAATTCACCTCACTGTCAATGTCCATGTTCTTGATTCCATGTCTTGGTATAACATGTTTAAATTCTTTGCTAGAATCTTCTGGGTTTTAGTACTTAACTTCCATTGACCATTAATCACCTATGGGGCTCATGAACTCCTTAGGTTGAGGTAATGTAAGGGAAAACAAGGCATGTGTCTGTTATGGGGAGGAACCACTTCCATATCTCTTGGTTGGGTTCATTAAGCATCTTACCCTTAGGCTTTCTTGTAATCAAAATCTTTCGTAGATCCATCTTATACATCATACCATATGCTCCTTTACATTTTTTTGTTCATTAAACACATTCTCCATCAAATTTTTTAATTTTTGAGTTTTCAAAGATCCTCTTTAATGATTTCATCATATTCTTAGCTTTTCTAGAATTCCATGGACTCCAAATTCATTGAAATTTTTTTTTATATTTTTTGAGACATTCAAATTTTAAATTTTTTCTTATGCACCTCATATATGAGGCCCCGTCGACATAAGGAAAAAATACTATATATATGCATGACCCCACTTGAAAAATTTTATATTTTCTCACAAACACCAAGGGAGTTTTTGAATTTTCAAAGCTCAAAACCTTCCAAAGCTCATAACTTCCTAACCATTTATCCAAATCACTTCATTCTTTGACCCTACAACTACTGGAGGTAAGCTCCTCTTTGTGGGGGCCACAAATGTGTCATTTTTTTACAAAAAAAATTTCATCATTTTTTCTAACTCCCACAAAGGTTTAATTGAAAAATCAACTATTAAATGCTAAATTACAAAAGTTAAACCTTTCCAACAAGCTCCATTAATAATTATAATTAATAATTAATAAAATAATCAATCTACCATGGTCCAACCTCAGCTAAAATGTAACTAACTAATGAGAGAATTTATTCAAAATTTAAAGTTACACATTATATCTACTAATCCATGGATGTGTTGTGACTGCAAATGACACCAAAAGAAAATCACACACAGGAAGAAAAACCATCCCAACCAAGGAAGAAATGACCTAGAATGGAAAGAGGCTAAGAATGGGCCCAAGAAGAACCACTATCAACCCACATCATAGCTCCTCTGAGGGAAGAGGCTGAGGTGGAATCTATTAGGTAGATTCTAGAACTAGTAGTAGCAACAAAACACTCTTATCCAGATGATGCATCAACACAAGCCAATCTTGAGGTGACCTTAACATCAGCTTTCCTCAATCAGATCAAATCATGTGAGGTCTAGAAAATGATGCTCCAAGAGTTAAACTTTGGCCATTTCTTGGAGTAAGCACCAAAGGAAGTGCAGGACCAACTAAAGGCCTCTCCCATATGGCCAATCATGACTTCCACTGGGGAGTGGTACATGGAAGAGAAATTCCTATTCTAAAATAACAGGCAAGTTGGATCAATAGTAAAAATCAAGAACATATTAGTGTCCTACTCAGTGTAGGCCTTGTGTAAGTGCTAGGGTTGCTAGAGACAAGGGAAATTCTTGTTGAGATCCCAATGCATGTAGATTCCAACATCAAAAAACAATGGATGCAATGGTGCTATGGCATCAACCATAAGGAGTTTGACCTACTCGCACTAGCAAATAGGATTTACTATAAGATGGTAGCCTTCCACCTCAATTCCACAGTGAGGCTAAGAAAAATCATTGCCTTCTCTATCTAAGCATGCATGGCTCTAATTGGGAGATTCCCCATCAACCTTTCACAGCTAATCTATCTAGAGATAGAGAAGCAATTTTAAAAAATGAATGGAAGGAAGGTACTCCCCTTCCCATGCCTCATCAGAAAACTCCATCAAATGGGAGAAATAGTCTATTACACTAATGATGTGGTCAGGCAGGTTCTAGTCACCAACTGGGAAAAAATGATGAAAGATAAGATACTTGCAACCATTATCCAAGAAGAGGACTAGTGACCACCACCTCCACCTACCACTTAAACAATTATGCCAAACATCATTGCAACTACCTAATGGTTGCATGAGTACCATGAATGGCTCTTGAGTAAATAAGAGTAATAAGTAGGCACAAGTGGTAAGGACCCATCTATGTACAAACCAACCATGAGTAACCTCAACGAGGTGGCCTAAACAATTAGCTTGATGGGTGGAGGTGGATCCATCTTCTCAGCACAAAGAATGAAACTACTTGCGAGGTTAAATTCAAGTGCCAAAGAGATCATAGTATCTCTTGTAGAATAATAACCACTCCTAGAAATATCTAGGAATGTTATGACCTTCTTGTGTTCTTGGAGGAGGGTGAAGGAGCAAATATAATGGTGATGTAGCACCAAGGACAAGAGTTTGCAATAAAAGTGATCACTAATTGTATTGCCAAAACACTCAACACACCTGTAGCACCTACTCTATACATCACTGTACTCAAGGATGTGCAGATGTCCATAGGGATCACAAGAAGCAGAATAAATGTAGCATGACATGAAGATCTACTAGACCGACTGGTGGGAACTAGGTAACCACTTCCAGATGTCTTTGACCTTCTAGACAATATTACTATAACCCAATAGGAGCTGCTAAAGGCAAGGGGAAATAACATCATATTGGATGGGCAACTTGAAATAGCTAAGGAGCTAAATGAATTCTTGGCTATGGAACTTGTCAAATTAAGAGCCTAGATTGCTAACCTTGCATTTCTCAACCCAACACTGACAAAAGATGAAGCTATGGAATAGCTTCATACTAAACTAAGAAGGGTTGAGGGTGTAATGGAGATGGTGATGTTCTACCAATCCTTAGCAAAGGCCACATAGCACAAGATTCAGAAGGCCTTTGTTCAGACCCACCAAGAGAATGTCTAATTGACCACATAAAATCATTACTTGTGGAATGTTGATGCGCACAAGTAATAATTAACTAATTTCATCCATCAACAACAGGAGCAACTAGCCAAAGCAAACATAGAACTAAGGAGATTGGTAGTAGAAAATAGAAATCTCTCCATGGAGGAGGTTCACATGCTTCATCAGAAAACTACGATTAAGGTAGCCACCTAGAAATTAGAGGCTCTTAAATTTGTGAGAGGCAAGGATCATTATAGAGAATAGGTCAATCTACAAAAGGAAGTAAATGAAAAACACGTCCAGTTGGTAAATGTGAAAGTGATTGAAACACTCAAATAGCTCTAGTAGGGAAAATAAGTATGGTAATCCATTTTTGATGGGATAAATTCCTACAACAATGCAAAAATATGCATGAAGGAGCTACATATTGAGGAGAAGATAGAATATATAAAGCTTGCCAATCTCCACTATGTAAATTTGGCCATGTTGACTATCGAACGGCTGTGATCAAAACTAGAGAAATAGATCAACTCAAAATTTTTGTATGAGGTCGAGTTCAAGCATCACAAAGACACCAAGAAAAAGCTTGTGGTGGAAAACACTAAACTCAAATTTCTCAAGGCATGATTCACTAATCAATAATCAACTGCCAAGAACTTGTCCAAGATAATGAACAACTACTAAGAGCTATAAAACACAGTCAATGTGTTCAACATCAAACACAAATAGTTCGCTACCTAGTTTGTCAATGTTAAGGAGATGTTCCCAATAATGTCTTTGCCATGGGATATCCCAATCTAGCCCATATTGGTGATGCCATGTGGACTATGAATGATCCCCAAATCAAGGAGGAGAAGATGAAGGCATTATTAGATGTCTTTCACCTTCCACCAAAGGTTGCAACTGTAGCAAGATAGCCATAGCTACCTCAGCTAGTGCATGTGCCTAGAGTTGGCAAAGGTCCTTCAGAACCTTAGGAGCCTCCACCAGCTAGAATTGTCTAACCTTCTCCATCGTCTTCATGCTACTAGAGGATGTGCTATCCAATTTTTATGTAATCATGTTATGGTGTTCAATTTGTGTTATGAACACCACAATTTTTTGTAATGTGTTGATCTATACACTTAGGAACTCAATTCTATCAAGTCAATGTATTTTTGTCAAGTTAGTCAATAATCCCATACCTTTCCAATTTTGTAAAGGAACTCAAGGAAGAGTTTTCATTTAGTCATGGGGGTATGATGAGCATCAAAGCATCATGTTGATAGGCCCTCATCGACGAGGTCCTGTTTACATAGTGTTACCTCATCGACGGAGTTGCATCGACATAGTGTTTACTACATGTATGGGGCCCTATCGATGTAGTACTATAGAAAAAGTTATAAATACAAGCTCCTAGCCATGTTTATGCATCATTCAAGTCATAATAATAGTAGCGATCTTGCAATTTTTCCATTTAAAAGTTAGAATATTTTCTCAAGTGTCCACAATAGGCATCATTAAGTGTCCGAATCTTTATTCAAGCACTATTGTACCTAAACCACACCATTATGTATGGAAATAAAGATGAGATACTTAATAAACCTTGCATCATTCTAAATAGTTTAAATGTTTTATTGTTACATTTAATGTTTTTAGTTATTTATTAAATGCTTCTCAGTAAGTAAGCTAATTAAGTGATTAAGTAAGATAAGGTAAATATATTAAATAAATAAGTATGACCACTTTGAGCATAAACACATATTTGCTTGGTAATCTGAATAGTGTTATTACTTGGTGCACCCAGTAGCGTAGCACTTGGTAACCTAGTAGTGGATACATGGGTTTAGGATGTGTACGAAAAGTTGGACTAAATGCTTATGTTAAGACTAGTTAGAGATTAGTTAGTTATTTAAATTAAATTAGTTATTAAATTACTTCATCTCTCTCTTTAAGCACCAAAGGAAATAAAACATAAAACAATAAAAATCATATGCCTCAATTACACTTAACCATACCATGGGCATCACAAGTGTAATTGGGAAGACAACAAATGACCTTAGGGCAAGGATTACTTCCTAGAAGACTAGTGTACTAGAAACTATAGAGTCCATGAAATTTGACCAGATTTTGCATGAACACTTTGTGATTTGTACGATTGGGTGTAGAGGTACCTCGACCACTCATCACCGAGGCTAAACAAGATAGGTTTTAGTTGCTAAAAATGGTAAAATAGCTATGTTTTAATGTTTTTGTGAAGTGGGAGGCATGTATCCACATTGGATATGGAATCCCTAGTGTGTATACATGGTATTTAAGGTTGAGATGTTGTTCTAAATTTCAAAAGTAGTCAAAACTCAACATCAATATAATTTTTAGCTAAGAGTGAAGGTGTATGCTGGGGCCCACCACTCAAAAATTTAAAAATTTGAACTTTTAACTTAACTCCCACAAATCTCAATGTGGAAGAGACTTTTTCCCCATTGCACTTCAATGCACTTGGAGCTATGGTGCACTAAATGGGCAACTGGGGTTTAGAGGTGGACGTTTAGGTTTTAATTGTGGTTTTAATGCCAAATTTCACAAGTTTTTTATCACAATTTTCATTCTACACCAATAGCACATTGGAGGAGAGCTTTGGTAGAGATTTTTATTACAAAGAAAAACTATCTTCAGCATGGAAGCACCCATTCCTTATTGCACACAACATTAAACTCTTGTTTTTTCTTAATTTCAATCATCCCTAGTGTTGTGCCTACCATGGCACCTAAGCAACATGGGGGAAAGAGCTAGAATCCTAAGATTTAGAATGCAAATGAATAAACAAGGGATCTATTAGGGCTACCTAGGCCCATCTCAATCCAAGCTTCATCTGTTGCCACTTCAAGATAGGCAGTTCTACCTATTTTTTCTTTCGTTTCTAGTTGTTTTTCTTATGTTTTTCTTACCATGTGTGGGGCTTTTTTTCTTACATCTATGTTGACAAAGGTGGAAAAATGAAATTCTAACAAAATACCACCTCTTATTTTGGCTATTTCTACATAGATCTATAGTCATTTTATTGTTTTGACCTTAGTAGATTGATTTTTAAAATTAAGCTTGTTGTTTCTAGGCTTTTTTCCCAAAATTTAGGGGTAAGGCCATTTTTGTCAACTCTAGGATTAAGGATTTGTCAAATTTCAAATTAAACAGAATCCAACCCCCTTATTTTTGTTGTGTTTTCTAATGGGTATAAGTTATTTTAGCTATTTTGGCTATTTTTCTAAGGCTATGTTAAGTTGGGTTTTAGCTTTTATAGCATTTTACATGAGAAAAAGAAAAAACTATTCTATAATTTTCCTTAATAAATGGCTACATATTTTTAAAATTTGATGTAATGGGATTTTATCCCTCTATTCTAGCTTTCCAATGACTATTGGCTTATTCAGTTTGTCTTTGAAATGACTAACTTATGATTCTTTTCCTAAGGTTATGCAGTTAGGTTTTTATGTCATTTTTAGATTTTAATGTAATGTCATGAATTTTTTCTAAGAAAAATAAAAGGGTTTTGGCTAATTCTTGGTTGTGGCTAGATGGTTCTTGGCTTCACCTTCCCAATGAATGTGGAATCACTCTGATTGGCCTTAAAATAAAGTTTTAATGAATTTTTCATTTAGCCTATGTAAAAAGGAGGTTTGTGCCATTTTCATATTTTCATCCAAATTGGTAAATTTTTTCTGAACAAATTATAGGGAAGTTAAATTTTCTTTATTCATGTTGCATTGAGCTCAATTTGAGCTTTCAAAAGATGGTGGAATCACTTTTTTTGGAGCTCAACTAAAGTTTTTACGAATTTTTTACCAACCCTACGCAAAAGGGTGTTAATGGTGATGCTTGCAGTTTTGATAATTTTGTCTATGTTTCATGTCTAAACAACTACTTATTTCTAGTTGTAATGATCATGGCTAAAAAGCTTGTGATTTCAAGATTCTTTCCATGGTAAAATCACTAAAATTGGAGCTTTTATAAATTTTTAATGAATTTTTGGTTATGGTTGTGTCAACAAGGCAAAATTATGGTTACAACACATTAACCCTTTGGGAATGGATGCAATTGAAATGAGTAGTTTTTTCTAAAACTTATGTTTTTAAATTTTTTTTTTTTTTTGAGAAAAGTAAAGGCCTTGACTATTTTTAGAAATCTTGTTTACTATGGCTATATGCTTTTTTCTAAGTTTTAATACTTTTTCTAAGTTTATGCATGGTTCAAACTAGCTATGAAGTTTTGGCTATAATATTTTGGTTATGAAGGCTATGAAAGGTTGTGATAATGCTTTTTTATGGAATTTCTTAAGCCAATTTAGTTAAACACCTTAGAGCATTTTACAGAGGCTAATTTCACCTCTAACTAGGATGTTTTTTCAAACTTGTTAAGAAATTCTAATTGCTCATAATGTTTTTGCTTTGCTCCATGTAGGGTTTACTTGTAGCCCATTCTAATCATTGTTAAATTGGTGGGCATTTTGTGCTAGATTGGCCATCCTAAGGCCAACACCCCACTACTTGACATGCCTTTAGATAAGGTTTCACTATGGTTCCATCCTAAGGAAATGGAGTTCCTTACCTATATCTTACAAAAATTTAATGTGATGCTATGGTCATACTTGTCTACGAATGTAGCTAGGACCATAATGGAGACAATGTTGCCTTAGGCATCTAGTCTAATTATTAGGTTCATTACTAACAATCAACCCCCTAAGACAACATGGGAAAATTTGGATGTTATTAGTCCATGCTACCTCACGGAAATCTGGACTATGCCAAAGTATAGTTAGTATAATGCTAATAATGCTTTGATGGTGGTAGATAGAGCCCACACGTTGTTCCAAAACATGCCTAGTACCATGTATCATCTACAAGGATAAGCATGGTTATTGTGGTGTTTTCATATTTTCTGGCTTTATTAGCTTAACTACCTTTTCCAATTTCATTGGTTTTGTGAATTTCTTGCGAGTACAAAGTCAATGATCAAGGCTTGATCATTAATAATCAAACCTTGGTAGTGGCTTAAACTACCCTAGATGAATTCACCAAAGGTTCCCAAATCAAAACTATTGTATATGAATAGTTAAGAGGGGACTTTAGTGAATACAAGATGAGGTTCAACCTTATCTACAAGAAATGCAAGGATGAGGGGATGATACACAGCTGGTGGATAGGCTCTAAGAGCTCTCTGGACCCAAACCTTGTTGTTGGAACCTCCATGCAACCACACATAAGAAGAAGAGGAAAGGTAAACATAAGAGCTATTGATCATGAAAGTTCAAAGTGTTTTTCTTACTTTAGCTAGTCATAAAAAATGCCTATGTTGATGCTAACTATTTAATTATTTTCTTTATAGGACCTTCCACCTTTGTTGATGTCATCATACTACTTTCAAGATGTAATGAGGAGATTCTCATCTTGAAGTTTGGTGAGGTGATACCATCATAGGAGTGGTTGAGAAGATCGATACCTAGATACATCCAAGCAAACATTAAGCATACAAGTTTGCTTAATCTAATTATGGAACCTATCCCTTCCATTCCCAACTATGAAGATGTTGCACATCATTACCTCCTTTAACAAGGTAGCTAGTTGTTTTAGCACCACCATTCAAGGTATCAAGTTAACATAGACATTGATGAGGGTCTCTTTTACAACTTATTTGGTATCCCTGCTAACAAGAAAAACGTTCCCGCAAAAATAGTAAAGCAATTGAGCCATCACAAGGAAGTTTTGGAGTGACTTGATGCCAACATGAGCCACTCTATAATTTCCATGGATAGCTTCACAAACCCTAATGCAAAGGAGTCATATCCTTTTTTTAGGTCTTGTATGTTTCCTAAGCCATTATTGCAAAATAAGGTCATTGGCATTACGTAGGAGTGGACATTTAAGAAGGTCCTAATGGATGACACCAGGTTCAACTAGGTGGCTTATTTGGCTATTGGGCTTTAGGAGGAGATCCTTGGACTCTGTGTTAACACCTCCACAATAATCCACATGAATTTTTCATTTCTTGTGGGTTATTTGAAGAGATTTCCATAGTTTCTAATGGTATGGATAAAGGGGCAATGGGTTGTCTAAGACCCAAGTCAACTTTCTAGGCCTTAAATAAATCACATTTATCCAACAATGCAAGCCCAAAATCCACTAGAGGGAATGGTCAATTTATTGTCCATCATCACTAAGGATCTTGATGGTAGGTGGTATGATTCCCCTAACAGCACAATGGATGAGGAGCCTCTTACATTTTCTGTGAGCATCTTGGATATCAAACAATGGTGTAGGGAGGCCAAAGGGGTAGCCAAGGAGAAACTCAAGAGGCCCATGGAGGAGGCACTACCAACATCAAACCAACCTACCCTAAAGAAGCTTAAGCCACCACAACAAGCAATCATGGTTATGCTTTATCTATGTTTTGGCTATTTTAAGGTTTGTGGCTATGTTATGGTTTCACATGTTAACTGATTTTCTATGTGCTATGATTGCAAACAAGCATTAGGTCATGGCAATCCAAGTTGTCGTAGAGGAAGAACAAAGATGTATGAAGGAGGCACTCTTACAGCCTACCGTTGAAAGGTTTACCGATGTAGATATAGATGAGCTAGATGTCTTGTTTGGTGAGGCAGTGCTAAGTACATCCCCCATCATCATCCCAAAGGAGAAAGAGGAGGAACCAAGTACGCCCATGCCTTAACATTTTCATTAATCATTTAATGATTTTTATACTTGTATTAGTTCTTGAACCACCAGCGCAAGCCCTTGTCCCTACGTTTCATGCAAAACCATGGTTAGAGATCCCAAACAAGATGGAGTTCAGGCAGGAAATGGCAAAGGACTTTGTTTTATATGCCTTAGCTTTTTATCTATGTTATAGGTTATGCTTATGTTATGATCATCTTAGGTTGTACATTATGTTTATGGTTGTATTTTATGCTTTATTAGTACCTTCTATGTAGTGGGACCAACTAAGACATGGAGATTGACTTATTTCTTATGCTTTCCTCTAATGTATCTAAGGTACCCTTGAAGTTGTATAAGACTACTATTGATCTAGCAATGTCATGTCCAAAAACTTCATGAGAGCTAGAGAGGTCCAACAAATTCCTATGGGAAGAAGTTGTGGTCCTAAGGGAAAAGTCTCAAATGCAGGAGGATACGATAAAAAATCTCTAAGATAACAAGGCCTTTGTGGAAGCCCAAGTGGCTAACTCAAAGGAATTGCAAACTAGGGAGATCATGTGGACTCGCTATCGCCATACCATTCAAGACAAAGTATCGATCTTATAGTAGATGATGGAACAAAAAATGCAAATGAACCTCATCTCCCAAAAGGTTGAGAACTAGAAAGATCATTGTGCTTGGATCCTAGAGTGGAGCAAGAAATAAAAGATCCACAAGTGACAATACAAAGTAGATCATGGGGCCTACCTTAAGTGGCTCAAAGAGGAATTGGTTGAATAGTAAAAGAGAGAGCTATTCATCCAAGGGATCCAAATAGAGAGGGCTTATCAACTCTTTGAGAGTACTCTCATTTTGGAGAAATAGTCTACGCCTCAAATCACTACTATTACAAGAGAGACTTATAAGGCTACTACTACTCAGGAGCCTCCTACTTAGATTGCCATAGATAGGACCAACATCTTTTTTGGCATTGATCCTAGGGATGTTGACTAGGTCAACATGATGGAGGACCAGATCCTCCATCATTTGGAGGAAGGCCTTCCACATCTATTCCCAGAAGTCATGGAGATCAAATCTCCATAGGTTTGATGCATTTTATGTTTTATATTTTTACTTTTTGTTCATGGTTTTGGTTATGGCTGGCTAACTAGCTATGTGTTATTGTATTTTAGGCATCAGGAGACATTGGCAACCCTAGTGGTAAGGGCAAGAATGACCCACCACTTCCTCCTCCATATGCCCCTCATCACCCTCCATTAGTCTAGTCTAGCATGTTGGCTATTTATTTATATTTTCATGTTGATGGCTATTGTTAGCCATGACTTATGACTATTATTATTTTTTTGGAATTTTTTAAATTTAAATATTTGGTTTCATTTTTAGCTATATATCTTGTTATTGCATATGTTGTAAATGTTGTGAATGGCTATATTGACAATTTTGGCCATAAAATTATATGGTTAATCAATGTGATAAAAGGCTAAAAAAACATAATAAAGGAGGCATTTGCCAATTTTAGGCCATAGCAAGCATAGGTTGTATCATTTTTCCAATTTAAGGCCATGGTGGGCCATGTCGTGTGAATATCCTTGTCATTTTAAGATGATGCTAGGCCTATGATGCTAGTTTAAAGTCTTAGCGAATTGTAATTTTTCTAGTTTAAGGCCATAGCAGGTCAATGTTGAAAAAGAAACTTTTATTTTTTGGTGATTTTATGTTTTAAAGTTTTTAAGGCTTTCTTAATGTTTATAATCATGAGTAAAAGTAAAGAAAAATAAAGGCTATAATAAATAAGTAAAAATGCAAATGAAAGTAGAAAATTAGGCTACATGCATAAAGAGTAAATCAAAGTGCATAAAAAAGGTATAACAATATAAAAAAGATAAGTTAAGCTACATGGCTATCAGTGCATCTAGTTATAAGGGCATGGGATGGAAAGGTTAAGGTGCATTTTACTTGTGCAGATTCTTCCTAATCTTTGAAA
>MNCI01035111.1:547386-580364 GCA_015680685.1 Gnetum montanum | reverse complement strand
ACCTAACAATATTAAGAATGCAAGAAAATGCGACGAAGAAAAGAGGATGCCAAACAAAATAAACATTAACCTATTAGCCACCACAAACTTTATGAATCACCAATGCGATTTAATTACATGATGGAAGGGAGAATTAGTGCAAGAGGGTTTTTACATGGTGGTAGGCACCAACATGGTACAAGTCCTCCTTCCTCTTCATCTTCATCATCTTCTTTCTCCTCTTCTTTAGGATCTAAATGCAATTGCAAAGGGCGAGACCATGAAGACAATGGTAGGCAAAATAGAAATCACCAACAAAATAGTAGAGAAAGGGGATGAGGGCATTCCAAAGAGACACATCATGAAAGAAGGGAGAGTAGGGAATAACATAGGCATCATAGATGCCATAGGCAGCATGATCATGATGAACCCTTACTCATCACCCAAAGTATGTTAAATATAGCAGAGGTTGTTAGGATTCCAATAAGGCACCAAAAAGATAGTAGGATCAAAAGACTAGACATGAATAACATCCCACAATTTGAAGGGGGATACAATGCTAATCCTCAAAACCATTTACAAGAATTCCACAATGCATGTGCATTGTAGAATATAGAAAACGAGTGGCAAAATCTAAAGTTGTTTCATAGACACTGATCAAGGAAGCAAAAAGTTGGTGCTAGTCCTTAGAACCGAAATCCATTCGTCGATGGAGTACCATGTTGGAGCTATTTAACGATAAGTATCAAATGCACTACTGAGTATCCAACTTGCATAAGAAAATCCAAGGATGGAAACAAGGAGGATATGAATCCTTGGATGTTGTCATTGGTCAATATTATTCATTATTACATAGTTGCCCTAACCATGATTATTCACAAAAAGAACAACTATGCCATCTCATAGATGGGTTTAGGTACAAAACTGAAAGAACCCTTGGGACTTATGCCCAAGGAAGGCTATCCAAGCTCAGAGCCCATCAAATACAAAGATTGTTGGAGAGAGTTTCCAAGGAGGAAAATGACTTGAGGAAAAGAGAAAGTGTGGAGGAGTACAATAGAGATCCTTCCCTCCAAAAGAAGGAAATTAGATTTTGCAAAGATGAAGAAGAGTCACCACTTGATGAGATGGTGAACAGAAAGACTTTGCCCATTCAAAAATTTGCATCAGAAGTATTGGCAAAGGTGGATCAAATGTGGAACTACCTAGAGGAAAAATTTCAAACTATCCTAAAAATAATAGAGTTTAAAGAACAAAGTAGTGACTAAGAGAGAAGGAAAAAGAAATAAGCTGAGTATGCATGTAACAAGGGTAAGGGCAAGGTTTCCGTCATTGAAGAGGTTGTGGATTTGGACACGAACAATGATGGTGGATGTGAGATTTGCCAATATGACCATCCTAAGGGATGTTGCCAAATAGTGTCACATCTGCAAGAGTCAGGGGTATATTCACTAAACCCACAATTAAATAGATGACAAACACCTAGAAGGTTACCTTATCCTCAAGGTAATCGAAGGCAGTTCCACCAACCCTTGACATATTATCTAAGTGGAGCTCCACCACAACCAAATGAATAATATCAACAGTGGCAACACCCATAGTCATGGAGAATGCCACTACCACGTCAACAGTACCCTTATCATCAACCTAACCCATACAGGTATTACATTTAGTAGCTGATCTCTCCACATGACTCTACTAGTCACGACACTCTTCAACATCACTACCAGACCCCTAAGTACTATAGAACTTCTTCTTCTTCTAGGGGTGATGCCCCACATACACACTACCCTTCTCATCCATTTGCATCTCTTCCACCCTTAGCTCCATTACCACCTGCTCTAACTATGCAAGGCAAGCTTCTTGCCCAACTACAGTAGCGTAACACTACAAGGGCTATCAATCTTCAACCTACCATTGGTTTAGACAACCGATCAAAGAGAAGACCTTTCTTTAGAACCAATAGTCCAACCAAGTCCTTACAACCACAAGCAGCTAATTATCCAAATGCCTCATCATCATTTGAATCTTCAGAGCTTTCTTCAAACCAAAAACTACACTCAACGTACACTATCATGTTAACTCACACCATCACTGATTGGATTAAAGCTGGCCATCTTCCTAGTTAATTCTCTGATCTTGGAAGTCCTCTTATTTATTTGCAAATCATTGGAAATGAGCCTTGTAAAGTTCTTTTGGATTCAAGTTTTGGTGTTAATTTGATCTCCTAGGAAATGTATAAAGCTTGGAACCTACCTCTATAAAGAAGAGTAACATTTGTTTAGATTTGGCTAACCAGTCCATCACTGTTCCATTGGGACTAGTGGAGGACATTGTCACCACCGTTTGTGGGTGGTTGTATCCAGCTGATTTCCTAGTGATCCAAATCAACAACTACAAAAAGGACTTCCTAGTCATAATGGAAAGAGCATGGCTAAGTATGATTGATGTGCACCTAGGAATACGTGATCTCTCCCTAGAGATATCGAAAGAAAATGTGTTTGGGAAGATCAAGAAGAAGAAAGTTCCATGCATTGCATACAGTGACACAGAGTGCAACTGCGTGTAGAAGTCTTGGTTTATACAATGCTCAACATTACCTACATGCAACCAGTATGCACAAGTATTTGCCATACAAAGATGTCTGTATACAATAGCCACAAGATAGTAAGATGCCTTGTGGCTGATAGCTGACTTAGAGAATAATTCAACTTTATGCATGGAACCAATTGAGAGCATGACTTGTTCCTACATCGATAGCATAGATGCATTAGAGAAAATCCATCACCAACTTCCAAGTACTGACAACAAAGATATCAACTAGGGGTAGTTGGAAATCCTTGATGAGTTTAAGCAAGAGCCCCTTGAATTAAAATCTTTGCCCACCGATATGGAGTATGCATTTCTTTAGAATGAAAAATCAGTAATCATTAATGCTAAGCTCGCTCATCAACAAAAATGGTAAAAAAATGGTCAAAAGCATTTTCTTGATCATATCTCGAATTAACTGGAATAGATCCTAGGATATGCCAACATAGAATTTACATTGATCCCTCTATGAAGCCTCGACAACAACTGCAAAGATGATTGAACTCAAAGCTTAAGCAAGTAGTTAAGGAAGAAATTGAACAACTTCTGAAGGTCAGGTTCATCTACCCCATTGCTGACAGTGAATGGGTTAGTTCATTAGTCATTGTGCCTATAAAAGCTGGTAAATGGAGGATGTGTATAGAATTTAGGCTATTAAACATGGCAAAATTTAAAGATCATTTCCCATTGCCATTCATTGACCAAGTCGTAGATACCATTGCAAGGCATTATTATTATAGTTTTTTGGATGGTTAAAGTGGGTACAATCAAATCCAAATAGCATTAGAAGACCAAGCCAAAACTACATTCAAAAGTCCTTGGGGGACATTTGCATATAGGCAGATGATGTTTGGCTTGTGCAATGCTACAGCAACATTTCAGCGTTTGGTTCTTAGTATATTTCAACAACAAATAAGGAATGGTGTGGAGGTTTTTATGGACAATTTCTCCACCTACAAAGTGGACTTTGAAGAAGCATTGGACCGATTAGAGCAAGTGCTAAAACGATGTGCTGAAACCAACCTAAGGCTCAATTGGTAGAAAAGCCACTTAGTGGTCCAAGAGGGCATTGTATTAGGGCATAAAATTTTACAAACAAGGATAGAGGTAGATCCTGAAAAAATTAAAGTCATCCAAGGAATCATGTGTCAACCTGAAACTGTAAAAGATGTCCGATCATTCCTTGGACATATTGGCTATTATAGATGTTTCATTGAGAACTTTTTGAAGATTGTAAAACTGTTGGTAGAATTAATGAAAAAGGATGTACCCTTTGAATGGACCAAGGAATGTGAGTTAGCTTTCTAAACCTTGAAGCAGAAGCTTGTAGAAACACTCATTCTACAAGCTCCTAACTGGTCTAGAGCATTCCATATAATGACTAACATGTCCAATTTTGTTTTAGGAGTTGTACTTACATAGTTAGATGACCAAAAATGTCCCTATTACTTTCACTGTGCAAGTTGAAGCATTGCTAGTGCACAACTCAACTATACCACAATAGAAAAAGAGTTAATGGCCATGGTGTTTGCACTAGAGAAATTTAGGCACTATGTATTAGGCTATAAGGTATTTTTACACACACATCATAGTGTGATTCGGTTCCTTATGAATAAACCAATGGTGAGCTCTCGCATTATACGATAGCTTGTGATCTTGCAAGAGTTCGATTTCACAATAGTAGATCATAAGGGCACCGAGAATATTGTTGCCGATCATTTATCTTAGTTGCAATGGGACAACAAAGAGGACAAATACCTAATTTTGGATTGCTTCCTTGATGAACTCCTCTTTGCAGGTGTAATAAACAATCAATCACCCATAGATACAAATTGGTATAGTAGCATTCTTACTTATCTTTTCACACAAGTAACACCACAAGGGCTAAATGTTAGAAAGAAACAACAATTTCTCCATTGTGTCAAACATTTCATGGAAATTAATGAACACCTTTACAAGGTGTGTTCTGATGGCTTGGTTTGATGGTGTGTTCTCAATACAGATCAATTGCGAGTTCTCCAAGATGCTCATGAGGGCCCTTGTGGGGGTCATTACACTGGGAGACGAACAACCATTAAAATTCTGCTTGTAGGATATTATTGGCCTACATTATTTTGGAACACCCATCATTTTGTCCAATGTTGTATGCGCTGCCAACACGATGAGGGAATGACTGCTAGAATGGAGGATTCACAACAATGGATTTAACCCTTAGAACCCTTCGACATATGGGGTATTGATTTTATGGGGCCTAGTATAGCGATGTCCAATGGAAAAGCATACATTGTTGTTGCCATTGATTATTTTACAAAATGGGTAGAAGTAGCTGCCGTTGCCAAGTGTACATCATCTATCGCTACACGATTTATTCAACAACAAATCGTAAATAGGTTTAGCATGCCTCATGCACTTATTTTTGATAATGGTACACATTTTACAGGTGTGACTTTTTGAAAGTTGATGCAATGCTTAGGAGTTGGGAATAAACTAACTACATCATATCACCCTCAAGCGAATGGTCAAGCCAAAGTCACCAATATAAAAATCACAAAAATTTTAATACAAACCATTAGTAAATATAGGTGAGACTGGAGAACCAAATTGAATGATGCTCTTTGGGCCTACCGCTCCACATGAGTTAGTGTACAACAAACTTCCAATGCTTCCCATCCAAACTGAGCTCTGTACACTATCTATAGCATGTGACCTTAACCTTGACCTCAGTCTAGCATAGAAAGAATGGTAAATGAATCTTAACTTGCTAAATGAAAACAAATTAGCCATCTTGTCATCCAATGAACTACACAAGGCCTTCAATAAACAACGTCATGATTGAAGAATTAGAAAAGTCAAATACCAACCAGGAGATAGGGTTCTTTATTGGAATCCTGCACATGTGCCACAATGAACTAAATTTCAAACACTGTGGGAAGGACCTTATATCATTCATGAAATTTTTCCTTCAGGGGCCATGATGATCTATAAACCTGGAAGCCCAGATAAGAAATTTTTGGTCGAGATCTAGCAAACCAAACCTTTCCATGAGCCCAAAACGACCAGTACTAACACTACCTCTATTGATGGACAACCCTACTCATTATTTCAGATCTCCTTCTTCCAACTCAATTGTGGGGGAGATGGCCATCAATGCTAATTATTCTAAGCCCTCAGTTTCTTTTGTCTTTTTTTTTTTACACATTTTTCATCTTTACTTGTTTTTGTTTTACACCATCGTTAACATTTTGGCTATTTCTTTCTCTGTTACATTTTTATTTATTTATTCTCACTCATCACATAATAAGTACTCATGATAATGGGTTGTACTATAATGGTGTTGATTGCTAATGTTTGGTTTTTACCTTTGACTTTTAATGTTGTTTTGGAACTGTACTGTTCCTTTTTCTAATCAAACCTATTAATGAATTTGTGGCTTGGTATTCTTCAAACCAAAGAAGGTTTCAAATGGATTGAAAAGGGTGCAACTTCAAGGGGATTCAATGCATTTGTGCTGGCTATTCTCTTAGGTACTTGGATGTTTTTCATAGGTTTTCTGCCATTTTGCTGTTGAATAATATCAAGAAGTTGAATAAATCAAATAAGTCTTTGCATGGTGTGGTTCTCACATAAAAAATAAAAATAAAAAAAATATAAAAAAATTGGTGGGAATTCAAAGCATACCCCTTAGACATAATAAAGGAACATGGGCTACAAGCACTGGTTATGACACTGGAAAGACATGTTACCCATGCTTTAAGGTTCCTTCTAACTAAGGCCCTTTCTCACTTCCTACTTCTCTATTCTTCTCTTTTTGGGATGGTGGTTGCTTTGTGGAAGCATTCTTATTGCTTCAAGAGGATGGGTTGGTCAAGTGTGTTAATGCGAGGTCATTGGAGGTGGTTAGTTTTAATCTGGATTTGGACTAAATTTTATTAAGTCACCTTAACCACATACTACACAAGGGACTTTACCTAACCTTGATTTTGAGATTCCATTCCATTCTCTCTTCTCTTTTTGTATTGCTTCCCGTATTCTATCTCATTACTAGTTTTATGATTAGTCTATATTTTGGTCAATGCATTGTTATTCTTTGGTAAAATCTTGTAGGTGAATTCTTAACTATTGTTTCCATATGTCATTCCTAGAGCCTACGGACTCTTTGGTTTGTGGGTTTGTCAGGGCATAAAGGACATAAGCTTGCTTTGGGGAGGACCCACTGGCATTCCTTTATGGTGCAACCGTTAAGTTCTTTTCCCTTAAACATTTCTTGTAATAAACTATTTATCATTTCACCCCATCCATGACATCCATTTTTATTTTTCTCTTCCCTTCTATTCATTTTTATTTGCTTCACCTTATTATTTCTCTTATCTTCCTTTTTCTTTCGTTTTCCATCCTATTGCAACTGGAGGTTCGCTCTTAGTCATGGGCACCTATCGCAAATTTTTCCATTTCATTATTTATCGCACCCCTACACCTTGGGTAGCCATCAGTTACAAACCTCTAACCTAGTATCTACCATACCCATAACCTACCCAATGTGCTTCATATCAAGGCAAGGTATCAACTACATTATATCTTATCTATCCTTGCTAACTCGTGATTGTGTTGTGTGTAGATGGCGATCACATGAACAATGGATTGGGATAGGAGGGAGCACTTAGGATGGACTGGAGCAAGAGCAAGAGCATTGCTACAAATTTTATGAGAAAGCTCAACTTTATTACTGCACACACTATTTTGCTCAGGTACAACAGTGCTCAAATAAATATCTGTACACTCAATGACTCTTGCTATACGCACTTGGAAGAATATTCTAACTCTGGAAAAGAAAAATTGCAAGAGCTATGTTATGCTATGACTAATATAATTCGAAAACCATGCACCCAAGTGTTATATTTATAGGTTGGCACACATCTTCCGATATTGGATATTTGACGTTACTTCTAGGTCCCTGATATTGAGTATATCAGGGCTCCAATATTGAAGCTAGACAAAATACACTTCATTGAATTTGCTTAAAAATTTTGAAAAATATGGAACTAACATTTAATTTACAAATAATAATAAATAACTTTGACTATTGCATTATAAAAGATTCAAGTATTTACAATGAGAGCTATTAAAATTAGATACCAAATAGAATTTGGTAGCTGCTAGCTGTATAAAATTAACCAAGATGGGATTATCACATCATGCTTGGAGGTGAATGCACTTATGACTCAGATTGTCCTTCATCATGTCTTTGTTCAACTAGTGTTCTAGGCTACCTTGCTGGTACTTTTAAAAACTTGAAGGCATCCAATGCTACCTTCATCTTCTCTTTTTTACTTTGATAGTCCAAACAATATCACCTAGACTAGCTAGCATTGGTATATTCTATAAACATGGCATTATTGAAAACATTTTTTTCATGTTCATAAACTAGGTTATGAAATATTTACGTTCTATGTTAAACTTATGGATAATATTCTACAATTCCTAGTAGTCATTCATTCTTCTAGCTAGGTTCTTAGCAACTGATCATTAATCTTTAAAGTTACTTGTGAAAACCCTAAGCTCCATATTAACTATTTCTAGCTTTTCTTTATCTCCTTAGGGAGCTTAAATTAGGTCTCATAGTAGAGGTAGAAGCTAATCACTTACTTCTCCAACTCTAACCTTGACCTTGTTATAGTCAGTATTGCCAAGTTTTTGTAGCATAGGCTAGTTAACTTCATATACTTTGTCATCTCTTTAATCGACAACTTCTTCAGGAAAATTTCAATTTCGTTGTATGCATTGAGTCCATTAAATATGAATTTTCATGAATCACCTCTTTGTTAAAGTTATTGGATGACTTCATTTACCTTTTCCTTTGCCAACTTGATTTCTTTTTCATTTACCTCTTTAAGAATTCTAACTTAGTCCCTATAATGATTCTTCACCTTCTCATATTTAAGAACTTCATTCTTCCAGGTGGTGATCTTGATTGTAGTCTCTTTGGAAAGGACACAAACTTCCTCCATTAAGAGATGTTTGTTTTCTACAAGCAAACTCCTAACATCTTGATTTACTTGGCAAGCTATTCTTGTTGTTAGTGGGTGCATTCTAGTACTTGTTTCTTTTTCTTCTTAACTTTCTACAAACACTAATTTTTCTCGGTGAGAGTTATATTTTCCTTGAATGTGTATTGAAAGTTACAATTTGTAGAATCCAATATTTCTTTAGACAGTAATGCATCAGAGGCTACTATCTCCTTGGCATTCTCTACCTCTTGAAGTCTTTGTTGAAGCTATTGGAAGGCTTTNTTGGCATTCTCTACCTCTTGAAGTCTTTGTTGAAGCTATTGGAAGGCTTCATTGCTAGTGAAGTTTTTCCAAAGAATGGATGGATCTAATAAGTAAGCTCTCAATTCCATAATATCTACTATCAATAGTCATTTACTAGTGATGGCTTCCTTAAGTTACACTTGGGTAATTAAGAGTTGACCCCTTATTTCTAACAACTTTGATTGGGTTGCTATAAATTTTTCTAGGAAACCAAAGATCTTTGAAATTAGTTTCCTAGTTTCAACTAGTCACTCCACCACTTTTTTGGGTTGTACTGCACCCATTCCCTTTCTATTAGCTTCTAAAGATACTTAAATGTTTACCATTATAGAAATATTAGAAACAAAGGCTACAAGAACACTCAAAGCTTTACCAATTCTATTGACTATCATCTTTGCTACTGTCTCCTAGCCCTTATGTAGCAAGATTGTTATATCTTCTCCATTCTCTACTATGATGAAGAAATCCATTGCATTCCTAGATATTTCAGGAATCTTTTATTCTATGATAGATGCAATGACATCTTAGGCATTGAGATCAACATGGATAAAAGCCTAATTCCTTCATGTAGAGAAGTGATGGATCAAGTTGTCTGATGCTTCTTGAAACTTCATTGAGATGGCTCATAGTCAAACAGTACACTAAAGATTCACCACCACCCCTAGATGCTTGTTTTTATAATTACTACCCCCTATGTTTCCTTGGACATTCAGTAGATGCTAGCATTTCAAGCATCATCTTAGGTTCTATTAGTAGTAAAAAACATGATTCCTCTTCATCTTAAAGCTTAATAGAGACTCTATCTTTCATCATCTTTTATCATGATGTGCTGAAGTCTTATGGACTACATCATTAGAGTATCAAGTAATCCCTCCTATTTTGTATATTTTTTGAATGAGACATGAAAAGGAGAATATCTCCCAATCTTTCTCATTCTCCTTGAATCTTTTCTTAATCTCTAAGAAGATGAGATAAGGAATGTTAACTAATAATTTTTCACTCAAAGCCACATACGCCTTTGTAGAGAATGTTGTAAGCTTGCTTGGCCTCATTATTGGATTGAGGTGATAATCTACAATCTTGAGGTAGGCACTCTCTACCTTGGTGAAGGCATTGTACTTCTTATGATCCACTTCATAGCATCACTAAGTTCAATTTTTCCTAACCTTTACATCTACCTGATTAGAGACTTTGCCCCATTGTTAGACAATTTGAGGGCTTTTGCAATGGGTTCTATAGAGTAGGAGATAGTGATATCTTTGATCTTTATAGTCTCATCTCCTTTGCGGTTATTTTACAAGAGGTACAACTTCCTAAGGTACCATTTTTCACTAGTGAAAATGGTGGGCCATAACAAAGATCCTTGTAGTTGTGTTCAAACCTCTTCCAATGCTAACTCTAAAAAGAAACCAAAGTTTAGTTCTTGCAGAATTGTGCTTTAGATTTCATTCTTACCTTTTCTATGTACACCTCTAGGAGAGTGATCTCCAAGTTTGTCTTGGGTTTTGGAATCTCATCTTGCCTAAAATACCTTGCCCCTATGATGAGAATCTAGAGGATAGATTTTACCTCAGGTTCTTCTCTTAAGGGCCTAAGGGCATGTGTTAGTTTGATAACTTGCTTTTGTTGTTTTGGTACTACTACTATCCTCTTTCTCCCCTTAGTCTTTCCGCCCTAGGCTACAGTGGTCCACTTACTTTCAATTCTCATTTTTATGTTATCTAATCTATTGAGTGTTAGTAAATGTTTTTGATAAATTTTGGCATTGATGCCTCGGAAACAAAGAAAGTATCTTTGGAAGCTCACAAGTCAGAAAAATGGATTAAATTATATATTTTGAGAATATTTTAGGCTCCAAAAATTACAAAATTCCTTTTATGTTTAAAGAAAAATGTAAAATTTGGTGCTAAGGATCACATGTACATATAGTTTATTTAGTTTGCATTAATAAAAATGCATCGATGGAGATGCGTCAACATAGCCATTCACACACATTTTTAAATTAAGAATTTAAGAGATTTTTGGAGAGTTTGGAAGTTAAATAAGAGTTAAATGAAAGCTAGAAAAAAGTGAAAAGAAGGCAAGTAATAAATCATTATTTTTATGATAGACTTAAAGTGAAAAGAAATTTGTGGATGCTTAAATAAGATATGTTTTCAAAATAAAAGACAACTCCAAGTTAGATAATGAAAATCATCAAGATTATAGTCAAATGAACTAAGTCACATGGTGATGGGATTTCAACTAGATGATCTAAGCGCTATGCAAGTGGATCATCCTCAAAGCAAGTTGATGCCCTAAAATGCCCTTTCATGACCATATTACAAGGAGTTCATGGATACATTGGAAATTTAATGTTGATCCAACTTAGACACCATACCCATATACTACTACCCCTAGGATTGTGTAGTCTAGAAAATTGAAAATTGTCAAAATAATTATGATATGTTATAGAAATGTGAGAAAATGGAGTTTAGAAAGGATTTGTAAAAAAGTCAGGATATGAGAGTTTGGATCATGGAGGCAGCAGGTCCTTGTGAATTGAGTGATTAAGGTAATCTATATACCAATCCATTCAAGTTTTAAATAAAGTTCATACCATTAGCAATGGCATCACATTATTTGCTCCTTCCTTCCTGCCATTGTGAGAATATAATAACCACAAGGAATGATCATCACTCTAAAAGAAGAAGAAAAAGAGAAGAAGGAAGTAGTTAGACATTTTAAGAAAGAAATTTGAACCTTAGTTACAAGGGTGTCTTCATGCATGGGAAACATGCCCTTCCAGCCCCATAATTAATGCTTGTATCCTAAGAAATCTTTGGAGATGTGTGCTTTTATTTCCATGTATTTTTTATAAAGGAAATCATACTTTACAAAGATATACGTCCTTTTCAAATTGCAAGAGTAGTGATGATACATTTCCTAAGGATTCATGAGACTCATGGAGAAAGTCAAGTAGGAAACTTAACAAATTTTTTTGAGACCACACTCTTTTCCATTCTCACTTTGTCCTTTCCATATTCATTGAGTAATAAGATCACAAGTTATTTTTAGTTTTATGGTGAGAGAACCATAGTGCCATCATGATATAGATCTCATATCAAAAGAGATGAAATAGATGGATGGCATGGTCTTACAACCTCATATCATTATATAATTGACAACTCATTAGTAGAGAGCATAATTTGAAAAGCAAAGTTGGCTTGCACATATAAATAATAATCCTGATAACTACATTTAGTAATTATTAACATTTGTAGTAGTAATATAATAAAATCAGACATTGTAAAAGAAAATTAATAAAAAGTGATGGCAAATTAGAAGAAAAATAAGAGAAAAAAGAAGTAGATTATTTAATAAAGTCAAATGAAAAGAAAATGAAAAATGTATGAACAATGATGTAAAAAAAGAAAGATAAAAATTTTCATCTTATCTAAGATGTTAAGTTAGATGGTCATCTCTCCCATGACTAAGTTAAAAAGATGAGATTTTAAAAATAGAGCTAACTTGCCTTTGCATTAAGATATTATGGTTGTTGTTGATTACTTGGAAGTCTTTAAGGAGTTTCACTTACTAGATGTTAACTAGCATGTGTTTTTAAGAGCTTGTTTGGTAGTAGATTATCATAGCCTTAGAATAAAAAGTTGAGTGTATAATGTATGATCCTTCTCATAGCATTTGAAACTTAGTTTGTTGAGGCCTATGAATGGGATTCCAATAGATAATCTTGTCTCTTGGTTGAAATGTAACTTTTCTTATTTGAACATCATGTTATTATTTGTGGTATGCCTTATGTACTTCATTCATCATTAGAACTATGCTTCGATTCTCATCTAGTACATTGAGTGTCATTAATCTTTCCTTCTGTGCTAAGTCAATGTTTAGGTCAAGGTCACAAGTAGTTTTGAGTATATGAAGTTTGGTTTGAATTGAAATTTTGGGTAACTTCATATACACGAGCTCATATGGAAAGTAGCCTATAGGGACTTTCCATGTTTAGTGACAAGCTCATAGGGCATCGTTGAGTTTGGTGCTCCAATCTTTCCTATACATAATAATAATTATTAGAATTCTTGTGGTCTCCCTATAAATGACTTCATCTTGACCATTGGCTTGGGGATTATAAGAGGTTGTAAGTTTATGTTCAACCATCAAGCGTTGCATTAGCTTACGAAATGTAGAATCATTGAAATGAGTTTCATTATCATAAATTAGTTTTCTAGATATATCAAAATTATTTGCCACCTATTGTTGAAAGAATTATACTGTAGTGGAAGAATTACAATCATTAATAGTTGTAACTTTGGTTTATTTGGTACAATAGTCAATAGCAATAATAATCTAGGACTTCCCATTGGACATGGAATTTATGGATCCCATAAATTAATCTCTGTGATTGAATCCACTAATAGGGTTCCTTTACTCTAGTGGTCATTCCTCCATCCCATTAACATCATTCATAGGACTAGGAAAAATAATGAACAACCTTGAAAATTGTTAGCCAAAAGTACCATTCCATTAGGATTTTACTGGTCATTCTCCTTCTTATATAATGGCCTCCATAATAATCTTCATGAGTATCCTGGAGAACTTGAAGTTGATATCTATCTGATACACATCATTATATAAAGCTGTCTATATATATTTTATAGAGCTTGTCTTTTATATTCATGTAATGTTTGACTTGGTGAAGAAATTATTACATCTTCTTATGATCTCATTCTATAAGAGTCTCCTAAATAAGTAAGTAGGAGAGAAACTCATCATACTAATTTATGATTCTAGGTAGCATTGTGATCTTTATTATCTTAGAAAAAAGTAACTCATCTAGAGATTGGTTAGATAAAGACTCTTCATGAACTTTGTTGTTCCATCTTAATTAAGATCGATGATCCAACAATAATATTATTGGTTCCCTTTATATCCACCATTATTAAATCAATCTCCTATAATATCACCAACCACCACATAACATGAGGGCTCACTATTGAATTATTCATGAGGAAATGAATGGCAATGCAATCATTATGCATAAAATTGAGGTATCTAAGCACACAGTACTTGAATGTTTTAAGAGCATATATCACTACCATTAATTCTTTTTCTATTTTAGTGTAATTAATTATGTATCTACAATGCTTATTCTTACACAATGGATGTAATATGAATATTTTTTATTATCCATTTATGTAAATACTACTCCCAATGCATAATTGGATGCATTTTTTATAATGTATGGTGAGTTGTCATCATTTGTCTGCATCAATGGAATCCTGTCGATGCGATCTCATTGATGTGATCTTGTTGATGTGATTGTGTTGACATATGGTTTAGTACGCTAGTGCATATGCATTGATGTAGTGTTGTGTTTTACCTATATGTGCATACCAATTGTATTTATGGAAACCAATCATTAGTTGCTAGCCAAACTCTTGTATTTTTGTCTTTCCAAAGTTAGAATATTTTCTAAGTGCCCATAGTAGGAGTTGAGAAGTAAATAGATCTTTATTCGAGANTGCCCATAGTAGGAGTTGAGAAGTAAATAGATCTTTATTCGAGCACCAATGTACCTGAGCACCTTAGTGTGAATGACAATAAAGATGAGCTTTCTTGATAATCCTTTAAACACTTGGACTTAGCTTAATGTTTACCTCATGCATTTACTATTCATGCAATTTACTTTAATGATTTTAAGTAATTAATTTATACAATTACTTAATTCACATAAGTACAACCACTTCAAGCATACGTTAATGCTTGGTAATCCTAATAGCATTGAAATATGTTCATGATGTGTAAAGAAAGTGAAAATAGATGATTATGTTAGGATTAGTTATTTATTAAATTAGTTAACCATTTCATTACATTATTGAGGCATAAAAGAGGATCCCTTCTCTAGGGATTCTAAATACACTAATTCTCCTTCCCTCGTCTTTGAGGAAGGGGGCCCTAACCAAAATTTACAGTCTACTATAACCAACCCTAGTTTAGGGAAGAATGAGTTCCATGACCATGGGGGATCCAAAGGAGGGAGTTAAGGTAGGAACCTGGACAAGCACCATGATAAATATAAACATGGTGATTGTGGTCATGATCAATAAAGAGGGAGTAGCTAGTACCATTCTAATGCTAGTTCTCCTTCCTCTTAGCCTTTATCATCCTCATCTTCTTCCTCCTCCAGATCCAATTTAAGCTACAAAGGATGAGACCATTATGGAGGTGACCAATAGGATAGAGATGATCATAGGTCCCACTATAACAATAGAGACTAGGGACATGAGCAATCAAGGAAGACCCATGATCGTGAAGGAAGGAATAACAAGGGGCATCATAGGAATCATGGTCATTGTAGGGACCATGACTATGATGAGCCTTTTCTTGCAACTAAAAACATGTTGAATATTGTAGAGGTCATGAAAATTCTAACAAGGCACATGAAAGATAGACAGATCAAATGATTGGACATGAACAATATTTCCAAGTTTGAAGGGGGATACAATTCTGATCCATAAAATCATCTCCAAGCCTTTCATGATGCTTGTGCCTTACAGAACATTGAAAACAAATGGGAAAATTGAATTTGTTCCCTATGACACACATCAAGAAGGCTGAAAAGTGGTACCATTCCTTAGAATCGGAATCAATTAGACAATGAAGTACGATGCTTGAACTCTTCAATGACAAGTATCAAATGTACTCTTGAGTGTCTAATCTAAGGAAGTAGATCCAAGGGTTGAGACAAGGAGCACATGAATCCTTGGATGTGACCATGAGTAGATATTACTCTCTATTACATAGGTGTCTAGGCCATGTTCTTTTCAAAGAAAGCAGCTCCTCCATATCATAGATGGGCTGAAAATAGAAACAAGGAAAATTCTTAGGATCTATGCTTAAGGAAGAATTTTAGAATTAAGAGTTTAACAAATCCAAAGGCTGATTGAGAAAGTGACCAAAGAATAAGGTGAGTTGAGGAAAAGGAAAAGTGTGAAGAAGTATAATGGAGACCCTTCCATCCACAAAGGAAGGTTCAATTTTGTGACAACGAGAAAAAGGTATCACTTGATGAAGTGGTGTAATGTAAGATCTTGCTGATGCAAAAATATATTTTTGAAATATTGGCCAAGGTAGAAAAAATATGGGATTCTTTAGACAAGAAATTCCAAACTACCCTTAGAATTGTAGAAGAGCCCAAAGAGCAAGGTAGAAGTCGTGATCGAAGGAGCATGAAGGAAGCTTAGCATGCCCATTAAAGGGGTAAGGGCAAAGCTGCTATCATTGAAGAGGTTGTAGATTCTAAGACAGATGATGATTCTGGGTTTGACATCTACCACTATGAGCATCCTAAGGAATTCTTCTGAGTTGTGTCACAGTTGTAGGAATTTGGGATGTACACATTGAATCCCATATTAGCGAGAAGGAAAGCATCCAAGAGATTGCCTTATTCTCAAGGATACTATATGTAGTTACATCAATAACAAGCCTACTATCTAAGTGGAGCTCCACCCCAATCTCATGAGCAGTATTAGTAGTGGTAGCACCCACAGTTGTGGGGGATGCAACCATCAAGGTATTCATAACCTTATTAGTAGCTAGATCCATATGGGTACTATGTTTAGCAATTGATTTCTCCACATGAATTTTCTAGTTATGCATCTTTCCAACACCACTACTACCCTCCTGAGTATTATAGAGCTCAATCTCTAAGAGGAAAGTCTCTATTTTCATTTTACCCTTCTCATCCTTTTGTACCTATACCTCCATCCTCAACTTAGTTGATACCAACTCCATTCATGCAAGGAAAAAAGACCTTAACTTATAACCTACTCCCTAGTTGAGTTGTTTGGAGAATAAGCCATAAAAAAGACCTTTCTTCCAACCCAAGTCCTTCTAATCCTTCACAAATACTTGCGTCTAATGATCCTACTTCTTCTTCATCCTGTACAATACCATTCGAGATCCCTTCAAACCAAACACCTCCCAAAGTGCATATTGTAATGTTGACCCTTGTTATCATTGATTGGATAAAGGTTGGACACCTTCCCAAGAAAAGAAATAATCCTAGGAGTCCCCTAATTTACTTGCAAATCACTAGAAATGAGCCTTGTAAGAATTTTCTAGACTTAGGTTTTAGTGTTAATATGATATCTCATGAAAGATACAAAGCTTGGAACCTACCTCCTCTCAATAAGAGCAACATTTATCTTAAGTTGACGAATCAATCCATCACCATTTCTTTGGAATTGGTAGAAGACATTGTGACCACCATATGTGTGTGGTTATATCTTGCTAATATCCTAATGATTAGAGTTCATAAATACAACGGGAACTTTTCAATCATTATGGGAAGAGCATGGCTAAGCACAATAGATGCATGACTGGGAATCAGAGACCTCTTCTTGGAATTTTTCAAGGAAAATGATTTTGGAAAGATTAAGAGGAAGCACATTCCATGCATCATGTATAGTGACATAGGGTGCCACTACATGTAGAAATTATGGTTAGTGAAAAGTACAATAATCATAGCATGTAGGCTACCTAGTGGCTAATAACTAATCATAAAAGTAACTCAACTTTGTGCATGGAATAAACCAATAGCCTTACAAGTGTCTACATTGAAGGCATGGACGAGATGGAGCACATACATCACCAACTCTTTGATGAACTTGATGACATCAATTGTGGAGAGTTGAAGATCACTAAAAGTTTTAAATAATAGCTCCTTGAGTTAAAAACTTTACTGGCTAGAATGAAATATGCTTTTCTAAAAAATGATAAGTTGGGTATTATCAATGCTAATCATTCTCTTGCATAGAAGAAGAAGCTATTGGAGATAGTCAACAAATGGCCAACAATATCTGCTTGGTCATATCTTGAACTCACTGGAATTGATCCTATGATATCCCAGCATCACATCTACATAGATCCCTCCATGAAATCAAAAAGTTAGCTTCAAAAATGGTTGAACCACAAATTCAAGTAGATTGTGAAAGAGGATATTGAACAACTCCTCAAGTCGGGATTCACCTAACCCATTACAAATAGCAAGTGGGTTAGCCCACTTGTGATAGTGGCGAAGAATGTTGGCAAATGGAGGATCTACATCAACTTTAGACTATTGAACATGCNTGTTGGCAAATGGAGGATCTACATCAACTTTAGACTATTGAACATGAAAACATACAAGGATCATTTTTCATTTCCATTTGTGAAGTAGCTATTGGACACCATTTCTGGGCATTGCTACTATAGCTTTTTGGATTGTTATAATGACTATAACCAAATCTAGATAGCACCAAAGGATTAGGCCAAAACCACATTCACAAGTTCTTAAAAGATTTTTTCATATAGAAAGATGTTTTTTGACCTATGAAATGTCCTTGTCACATTCCAATGCCTTGTCCTAAGCATTTTTTAGTAGAAAATTTGTAGCAGGGTTTAAGTCTTCATGAATGAATTTTCCACATATGGGGCTACATTTGAGCAAGCCTTAGACCATCTTGAGCAGGTGCTAAAAAGGTGCGTGGAGAAAAACCTTAGGTTTAATTGGTAAAAAATCCACCTAATGGTCTAAGAAGGCATTATCTTGGGACACAAAATTTCAAAAATGGGATCAAAGTGGACCCTAAAAAATAAGGATCATCTAAGGAATTCCCACACAATCAGAAATAGTTAGAGATGTGAGGTTATTTCTTGGCCACAATGGTTACTACCAGCACTTTAGTGAGAATATAAGATCATGAAACCATTGGTGGAGCTAACAAAGAATGTTGTTCCATTCATCTTGACCAAGGAATGCAAATGTGCATTCCAGAAACTAAAGAAGAAGCTCATAGAAAATCCAATTCTATGAGCACCTAATTAGTCTAGGGCCTTTCACATCATGATGAACACATACAATTATGTCTTGGGAGCTGTGCTCATGTAGTTAGATGATTAAAAACATCCTTACTACATCCATTGCATGAGTAGAAGCATTGTGGGTGTGTAGCTAAACTACACCACAACAGAGAAAGAATCAATGGTAGTGGTGTTCACCTTGGAAAAATTCAAGCATTATGTGCTTGGGTATAAGATGTTTATGCATATGGATCATAGTGAAAAATGGTTCTTGATGAATAAGCTTATGATAAAGTCCCCATGTCATATAGTGACTAGTGATCCTATAGGAATTCAATCTCACTATGGTAGATTGAAAGGGAACTAAGAACATGGTTGTTGACCACTTGTGTTGGTTGAGATGGGACAACAAAGAGGAGAAGAACCCACTTTCAAATCAGTTCCCTATGAACTCCTCTGTGTCATGGCTATACCTAAATAAGTGCTCACTAAACCTAACTAGTGTGATGGCATTCTTACCTATCTTCTCACTCAAGAAATGCCACAAGAGTGGGACAGCAGGAAGAAACAATAGTTTCTTCACTAGGCCAAATGCTTCCTAGAAATCAATAGACACCTTGACAAAGTGTGCACTAATGGCCTAGTTTGATGGTGCATACTTGATACTAATCAACTTTGCATGTTTCAAGATGCTCATGAGCACCCTTGTAAAGGCCACTATGCTAGGAGGTGCATGGGCATGAAGATCCTTATGGTAGCATATTATTGTCCAACACTTTTTAGGGATACTCACGACTTTGTCTACTCTTGTTAATACTACCAATGTGATGGTGGGATAACCACTCATGTGGAGGGGTCTTAGTAGTGGATTCAACCATTAGAACCATTTGATATTTGGGGCATTTACTTCATGGATCCCATCACTCCCATGTGAAATGGAAAGGTGTACATCATAGTTGTTGTTGACTATTGTAAAAAATGAGTAGAATTTGTAGCTGTCACTGATTACACATCTTCCACGGTTGCTTGATTTATATAATAATATGTTGTAAATAACTTTGGGATGCCACATGCACTTATTTCTACTAACAAAACTCATTTTACAGGTACTACCTTTTAGAAGTTCATGCAACACTTGGGGGTTGAACATAAATTAATAACACCCTACCACCCCCAAGCCAATGATCAAGCAGAGATTACAAATAGGAAAATAACAAAAATAATAACCTTAATTGTTAGTAAATATAGGAGGAACTGGAGCACAAAACTCAATGATGCCCTTTAGGCCTATCTCTCCGCTTAGAAACTTTCTATTGGCTACTCTCCCTATAAACTTATGTAAAAAAACTACTAATACTTCCAATCCAAATAGAGCTTTGTACATTGTCAATAGTATGTGACCTTAACCTTGACCTAATTCTAGCATAAAAAGAAAGATTAATGAACCTTAACTTGCTACACGAGAATTGATTGGTGACCCTGTCATCTAACGAAGTACACAAGACATTCAACAAGCAATGACATGACCTTAGAATTAGAAAACTAAAATTTTAACTAGGAGATAGGATCCTATACTAGAATCCCACATACTTACCATAAATAACTAACTACCAAACATTGTGGAAGGATTCTTACATTATCTATGAAACCTTTTCTTCTAGGGCCATGTTAATATACAAACCTGAAAGCCCAAACAAAAAAGTTACTGATCAACATGCAATAACTTAAACCTTTCCATGAACCTACGAGAGCGAATGACCAAAACACCTTAACGAATGGATATGCATGCTTAAATTTCTAGATCTCCTCCTTCCAACTTATTCATGTGGGTGATGGTCATCTATGCTGATTAATTAATGTGGTTCCTCAATTTTTTTACCTTTTTATTTTTTATCATTTTTAGTATATTTTTCTCTCTCTTAAATATTTTACACTTATTTATATATTATACTTTAATTGTTTTGTATTTATTTTATACTTTTCTTATGTTTTGTTTTTCTTTTATTACCACTAGGACTAAGTGCAACTACAGATGTTAATTGATGGTGGTTTGTACTATAATGTTATTTGATTACTGATGTCTAGATTCTATCTTTGAATTTTAATGTTGATAACTAAGATATGGTTTCTTTGTCATGATAATAGGTAGTGAGCCCACCTCATCCATCCATCTATAAAATTCTATGGTTTTCCATTGTTTTGGAAATATGCATTGCCTTCATAAATGAAACTTTTAAAGAACTTGTGACCTTGGTAGTTTCTAAACTTGGGAAGGAATAAATGGATAGATAAGGGTATGGCTTCAAGGGAAATTGATGCTCTTTGTACTTACCTATCCTCTTGGATACATGGGGTGTTTTCATGGATTTCTCACCATTCCACTGTTGACCAATAATAGGAAGCTAAGTCTTTACATGATGTGATTCACATGCAAAAGTCCAAAACAAACAATAATGGAAATTCAAAGGAAATCCCTTAGATAAAAAAATGGGCTACAAGCACTGGTTATGGGACTAGAAAGACATGTTACCCATGCCTAAAGGTCCCCTCTAACTAAGGTCCATCTCACTTCCTACTTCTTTTTTCTCCTCCTTAAGGAATGGTGATTGATCTGTGGGGATGCTCTTATGTCTTGAGGGGATGGAATAGTCTTAGAGTGTCAATGTGAAGTCATTGAAAGTGGTTTGTTTTAATTTGGACTAAGGATGGATGTTATCAGGTCATATTAACCATCAAAATTCCTAAGGAACTTCATGTGACCATGATACATGAATCCATTCCACTTCCCACATTATCCATCTATCCTTTTCATATCTCACCTGACTACCTCTTTTTGTGTTTTGTTCAATGTCTTAGTTTGATGCATCAAAATTCTTAGATAGTTTCTTTGGTGATGTGGTCCTTAAACTAACCATAACCATTAGTCACCCATGGGTCCCACAAACTCCTTGGTTTGAGGGCATGCAAGGGCATTAAGGGAATGTGCTTGCTATGGGTAGGATTCACTTACATACCCCTTAGTTTAGCTAGTTAAGCTTCTCATCCCTTAGGCATTTTCGCATTCAAATCTTTTGTGCTCCACATTGGTTACGTCTAGTTGTGTGCTTCTTCATGGTATTTCTCCATTATTCTCCCACTTAAATCTCCTTTTTTTTCTTGAAATATCTAGCTCTCTTCATGCATTTCATCGTGTATCCAGCTTCTTGGGCTTTCTTTGGACTTCAATTTTGTGTTAAAACATTTTGTTTTCCCCATATTTTTTAATGATAAAAATTATGTGTATCCATTATGTTAATAAGATCCAATCAACACGATTCCATTGAAGTAGGAAAAAAATTCTATAAATAGCACCCAACACTTAGTGAATTTTTGTCATTTTCTCTCAAACTAGGAAGGAATTTTTGCAATTTTTAGAGCCTAGAATCTTCTAGAGCCCATAACTTTGAAATTTCATGTTTGATTAACCTTTCTTTTCACTCCTGCAACTACTGAAGGTGAGCTCTACGTTGTGAGAACCACAAACCTTAGGTTTTTGATGAACATTTTTTCAATTTTTTTCAGCCCCACTAGGTTTAACTAATAAAATAATATTAGAATGATTCATTTAAGAGAGATAAACCTTTTTAATAAGCTCTGGTAGATATTGAAATGAAATAATAATAAAATAATCAAAGCTATCATGATTAGAACATAGGCAGGTGTAACTAATTCAAAGAGATAAGGTACTCAAGTGTTATAAAGTTACACACCAAATGCTAATCCTTGATGATGTTGTGATTATAGATGGCACCAAGACCTAAGAGTCCACAGGAAGGAGGATTGTCCCAACCAAGGAACAAGTGATCCAGAACTAGAAGGGGTCAACTACAAGAATATCCCTAGGAGCAAGTAGCTAAAACTCTTGCAATGGGACCTATTTGAGAGGAGCCTGAAGTAGAATCTATCCATTAGATTTCCCAAGTTGAAATAGAGTAATCCCATCAAAATGAAGCACTAGGATCAAGGTTAAGCCTTAAGGTCACTTTGATGGATGTATGCCTTAAGTGAATTTAGTCTATGAAAATTCAACATTCAAGTCTCCAAGAGCTAAACTTTGGAACCTTCTTAGACTTTACCCCAAAAGATGTTAGAACTAAATTACAAATCTCTCCCATGTTGCCCGTCATCATTTCCAACAGGAAGTGGTATATGGGAGAGACATATATCTTCTAGAAAAATAGGTATCTAGATGCTACTATGAAGATCAAGGACATTAGTTTATCCTACTTGGTGGAGGCCATCTCTCAAGCCTTTAGTTTTCCTACAATGGGGACCATTTTGGTAGAGATATTAACATAAGCAGACCTAAACGTCAAAAAGGAGTTGATAAAATAGTGCTATGGAGTGGAACGTTAAGGATTATGGTGCACTCACAATGGTAGAATATGCCTATTTTAAGATAGCATTTGACCATTTCAATCCAATGGTGAGGCCAAACAAGGCAACAACATTTTTTCCCATGCGTGCACTACTTTAAGTGAGAAATTCCCTATGAACCTCTCATAGCTGATTTATCTAGACATAGAGAAGTGCTTTAAGGAGAACAAGCATGGAAGAAAGACACTTTCCTTTCCATTCCTAATCCAAAAACCATAAAAAAGAGGAGGAATATCCTGCTATTCCAATGATACACTCAGACATGCTCCTACTACCTTCTAGGTGGACATGATGAAAGAAAAGGTCCCTACCACAATGAAAGAAGAGGAGTAGCCACCACCACCTCCAACTCATGAAACATGTTGGTGGCTCATGATTCCATGAAGCACATGCAAAAGCTCCATGAGTGACTCTTACAGCAGCAACAAACTAGTCTAAATGGTGACCTATCTATCTACCAACCAGCCATCAGTCACTTGAATGAGGTAACTCATACTATAAGTTGGTTGGAGGATACAGTGGAAAATTTTATGCCCAAAGAACATGGATGTCCATGCACTCAAATCCTAGTGCCCAATAGGTAACGATGTCCATTCCAAAATAGCAATAATTTCTATAAATCTTTGACAATGTCACAACCTTCTCGGTGCACTTGGAGAAAGGTATTGGGGAAATTGTCTTAGTGATGTAGTACCAAGGATAGAAAATGATGATTGAGGTGGTGGTTGATAGAGTGGGTGAAGCCCTCAATGTTTCTATAGCATTTATGCTAAATAGTACTACACTCAAAGATGTGCAACCATTCATAGGAGTGCCAAGTGGAAGATCTAGTGTAGCCTAGCATAAGGAGTTACTAGAATAATGGGTGGGAACCCAATAACTAATTTTGAAGGTCTAACCTTCTAGATGACATCACTTCTACCCAGTAGGCATTATTAGAGACAAAGGAAAAGTACCTCATTTCTAATGCCCAAGTTAAGGTAGCCACAACAAAATCAGTACTTGGTTGCTAAAGTTGCAAAGTTAAGAGCCTGCCTCTCTAATCCCACTGTACTTAGCCAGGTTATAACAAGGGATGAAGCTTTTCAGTAGCTTTAGCTCAAACTTTAAGAGGCTAAGTATGTCCAAGAGTCTATAATATTTGATCAATCCTTAGCAGATGCCACTATCTAAAATATTCAAAAGGGCTTGTCAGAGGTTCACTAGGAGAACTCCATTCTAACCAAGGACAATCATCGCCTGCATAATGTTGAGCTCTAGAAAGAGCAAATGGTTGAATATATGAGATAATAGCATGAGAAGCTTACCAAGGTGACCATGGATCTAAGGAGGTTGGCAAAAAAAAAAAAAAAAACCATAACCTCTTAATGGAGGAGGTCTACATCTTTCATTAAAAATATGCAATAGAAATCGTCACCTAGAAAAATGAGGTCTTTAAGTTTGAAAAGGTTAAAAATAATTACATGGATCAGGTCACCTTGTAGAAGGAAATTAATGAGAAAGAAATTCAACTGGTGAAGGAAAAGATCAATGAGACCTCTAGTAGCTTCATCAGGGAGGTGACATATGGCAGCCCATCTTTGATGCATTCAACTCATATAACAAAGTAAAAATCTACCTTAAGGAGTTGCAAATCGAGGAGATGATAGAATACATGGAGCTTACCAATCTCTGATATGCAAACTTGGACATTATGACTACCGTAAGGCCAAGGTTAAAATATAAAAAGTAGGTGACCAACTTGTACTTATTATACAAGGCTGAGTTCAAGCATCAAAATGAGACCAAGAAAAAGCTAGAAATGAGAAATGCTAAATTTGAAGTTCTCAAAGCATACTTCACTGATTAGAGATCAGCATTTGAGAACCTAGCCCATAAGATGAATGACTACCAAGAACTACAAAATGCTATCAAGGCATTCCATGTTGAATGCAAAAAATTCACATCATGGTTTGTCAATGTGAAGGAGCTATTTCCTACAATTTCCTATGCGTGGGATATTCCTGTACCGATCCACATTAGTGATGTTGCATGGACCATGTATGATTCCAAAAGTAAGGAGGTGAAGATGAAAGCATTATTGGACACTTTTCATTTTCCACCAACAATTGTAGCTACTGCTAGGTAACCACAACCACAACCTTAACCAAAGTAGCCATATGCATCATAGGTAGGAGAAGATCCTTTGACAAATCCCATATATTTCCAAAATTTTGAGTTAGTTTGAGTTAGTTTGTGTGTCAGTCAATTAGTTAATAATCCCATATATTTCCAAAATTTTATAAAGAACTTTTTTTTCTTTTGTTTACTTGAGGATAAGTTTTCATTCAATCATTAGGGTATGATGAGTCATCATCATTTATCTACATCGACATGATCCTATCAATGTGATCTTATCGATGTGATCATGTTGATGCATGGTTTGCTACGTCCACGCGTATACATCAACACAGTGTTATGTTTTGCCTATATAAGTTCATGCACTAGTCATATTTATGACATTCAATCATTAGTAGCTAGCCTAACTCTTGCATTTTTATCTTTCCAACATTAAAATATTTTCTAAGTGCCTTTAGTAGGAGTTGAAAAGTGTTTGGATCTTTATTTGAGCACCAATGTACCCGAGCACCTTAGTGTGAATGATAATAAAGATGAGATTTCTTGATAAATTTTGTAGCACTTGGACTTAGCTTAATGTTTATTTTAAAAAATTTACTTTAATTATTTTAAGTAATTAATTCATACAATTAATTAACACACATAAGTATGATCATTTTGAGCATATGTTAATGCTTGGTAATCCCAGTATCGCCTAATGCTTGGTAACCCAGTAGCATTGTAACGTGTTTAGGATGTGTACAAAAAGTGGAAATGGATGCTTATGTTAGGATTAGCTAAGAATTAGTTAGCTATCAGATTAGTTAATTATTTCATTACTTTATCTTCAACACTTAGGAGAATTAATGAAAAATAGAAAATGATAAAAATCATGTGCCTTAGTTACACTTAACCATACTCTTGCACATCACAAGTGAAACTGAGAAGACAACAATCATGTCTGCTAGATTCACTACCTAGACCCAGCGTACTTAGAGAGCTAAAGTCTACAGAATTTGACTGAATCACTTAGTGAACGCTAGTGATTTGTATGATTGGGTGTAGGGACTATGATTGGGTGTAGGGACTACTCACTACTCATCAATGTGGAATGGTTTGGACCAATTTGGTACATATAGAATTAGCATTTCCATGAGCTTCTATTTCAAGAGTTGGAATGCTTGTTCATATTTCTTAGTCCATTTAAACATTGCATCCTTGTTAGTAAGATTCAACAATGATTTAGAAATTTTGAAGAATTTTTCAATAAAGCAACTATAGTAACCTATGTGTTCAAGTAATGATGTCACATCCTTAACTATTTGAGGTTGTCTCATGATCTCTTGAATGATCCTTATCTTCTCTAGGTGATGAGTCATGAATTATGGGCTGCGATATCACATCCATGATATCGCGTACGTGATATCGCAGCCTAGATGCAATATTGTGTACACGATATCGCAGCCTGTCTTCTCATTTATAAATAAGAGGTAGAAAGTTTTGGTAGAGTCTATTTTAAAGTTTAAGTTTTCAATAGTTTTTAGCACATCAATTTTTCCTCTCAACCCTTTTCTCCCAGTGCATGCCCGCAGTGTGATGATTGTAATTGTACGGCATCCTTATTCGAGTGTGATGTACTTGGACACGCACATGACCGGCAATAAAGATTGATATTACTTCATCATTGCAACATCCACTTAACTTAATTATTTATTTAATTTTCATTGTTATTTACTACTTTCTTAGTTAATATCTCTTTACCCTTATCTCCTAGTAACGTGGAATGAGTACGACTTAATCACAAGCATTCAAGTGTGACTACTTGGAACCCAGTAGTGTACCTAGGACATGGATTTGGTAATCCCAGTGGTATTCATGCATGAGGTCCAAGATGTGTAAGGATGATTAAGGAATGGATGCTCATCGCACTTAGGCTAGTTTATATTCTCTCTCACCCTTTCTCTCTTTTCTAGTTTAGTTGATATTATTTACCATCATGCCCAGGAGTAGCATTAGTGTAGGAACACATCATACACCTCACTCTGGACTAAACCATACGTGACAAAGCTTATACTAGTCCAAGTGGAAAGACAGTGAACTGCAATCTACGAGTAACCATCTAGATACCACAACTAGTCTATCTACGGAGTTTGACCGGATCATGCGTGAAACGCTTGTATTTGTATGGTTGAGTGTAGGGGTACCTTACCACTCATCATTGGCGCCATTTCCGGGGACAGTGCTAGTTATCTAGATTAGTTATATCATACAAGGTCATTGGCATCATTGCTCAGGACATTGCTAGTTATCTAGATTAGTTATATCATACAAGGTCACTGTATAGGAATTAATGATATATCTTTTAGGAAGAAATAATTACAAAAAGTGACGTAAAAATTCACACACAATTTTACAACCATGCCTCTCCTACAAGACTACGATAATGTCACACCTAGTGAGGCAATTCACAGGAGAACCAACAAATTATATGACAATGAAGGTTGGAGTACGCAATTCAAGGTGGGGGTTTCTTATAAACATAAACAAAGGCAACATCCTCTCAATGCATAAAAGCATAACTTACTCGATGATGATGAACCCCTACTGGCCACTACAAGCCTAACGCAAATACGAGAGGCTATTCGAATCTCCCGTAGGCATCGTAAAGAGAGCTGCCTACCCAGGCTAGATTTAAACAACTTCCCCAATTTCTCTGGAGGCTATGACTTAGATCTGCAACAACATTTACAAGCCTTCTACGATGCCTATGCATGGAACAACATTGATAATGGTTGGCAAAAACTCAAGCTCTTTCCTATGACATTTGTTGGCCAAGAAAAAGTATGGTATAGATCATTAAAACCAAATTCAATTTGACATAGGCCAACAATGGTAGAACTCTTTAATGAAAGATATTAAACCTATGCAAGAGTGTCGACCTTGAGGAAACAAATCCAAGAGTGGAAACAAGCACAACATGAACCCTTGGACATGGCCTTAGAAAGATATTATGCACTGTTAAACAATTGTCCAGGCCATGAGTTCTCCAATGAAAGGCTAATGTACCATATCATTGATGGGCTTCATGATGAAATAAGAGAGACCCTAGGGATGTATGCCCAAGGTCAACTATACGAACTACAAACCCATCAGTTCCAAGAGCTTATTAAGTGGGTAGCAAAAGAAGAAGGAGAAATGGCTAGATGGGAGAGTGTTGAAAAAAATCAACGAGACCAAAATCTCAACTTAATAGAGGTCCATAATCACAAAAAGGAGAAATCAACCTATCTCAAGGAGGAAGAACCATCTTTTCCAGTACAGCAATCATTAGAGGAAATCAAGGCAAAGATCAATAAGATGCTAGAATGGATGCATCAAAAGTGTGGAGAATATATCAATATTATTGGAGATAGCGTTTTGACAACCCAAGAAGCAGGACGAAATATCATTAGACAATCAGAAAGAAAGGATGACAAAAATAAGAGCTTAACTACCAATCACACGTATGAAAGCAACATTTTCCTGTACAATCACCCTAAGGTCCAATGCCCAGTCTTGTTACATCTATATGAGCATTGGGGAAGCACGTTACACCTAGAGTTCATATAGAGATACTATGTTCAATCATAGTGGCAACAATCCCAGTCGTGGGGGAAGCCATCCCTAACTAGAGATACCCTTCGTATCATCTGAATCCAAATGCTTATCTAGTTCAACATCCTATTTTTCCAACTGGGTCAACAAACTCTATCTCGTCGCATTATGATTCTCCTCGGTACTATCAACCCATGTCCTCAACACAACCACTACCTTGTGTACCTTACACTTCTCCTAAATTTCATCATTCTCATCCTTCCCCTCATTCTACATCACCACCAACTGTTCCTAAAGTGTCTACACCACAGCAACAACCCACGAATGTTACTTGTGCTACTATTGCCAATAGCAGTGAGAGACCTCCTCAACATTAAAGGTGTCCCTTCTTTAGACATGACTGTAGGAAGGGAAAACATAGTTCCAAGGCCACTACATTCTCCAACTTAGCACAAGTCCAAGACTATGATGCATCCTTCTCTTCAAACCCAACACCTCGTGTCACTTCATCAGGGCCACCAATTAACACTCCAACAACCATACGACCTAATGAATATAGCCATAGAGAGAGACATCCTAATCCTTGCATACTATCTTACGGTCTCACGTATCATAGTGGGTCAACTCTTTACCCAAGAACCACATCGTATAAATTGCCCCACTATGCTTACTATAATTAGGTGTGTGAACCCCAATGGGGTAAGTATGACCAAGTTTCAATATTTCCAACATGCAAGGATCCTCATCTTTCATTTGTTAATCCTCTCCATGCTCAACCATTTAGTTATGGGGGATATCCCCCATTCTAATAACAAGCAAGATTAATAAATATTTTTCATTTTCTTTAATTTTATAATTTTTTGTTTTCCAGATTTTCAATTTCTTTTTTGTTACCTTTTTGTATTTTTTTTATCTTTTTATAAGTAATCTTATCTATGAATAAAACACTCATGTAGCTCGTTGGTTGAGGTGTGTTCTATGTTATCAAGTCTCAAGTGATCAATTATTTAGACAGTGAGACCATTACATCCACTCATCCATTCTACAAATAAGAGGTTCTATTCGAGGGTATAATGATATTCTTGACATTCTTGAAACTTAAAATTAATTTTGTGTTCATTGTACCCAGAATGAAGAAGGATGGATCAAGAGGAAATGATTAGGATGTGACATTAAGGGGACTTGCGGATTCTCTTTGGTGATGTCTATGAGAGTTATCATGCAACATGGTTGTACTAAGATCCTTGTAGATCTAACGCAAAATGGGAGTAAGAGTAATCAAAAGGCACTCAAAAATCCAATGCTATTTTAGGGGGTCCCACTGGAAAGACATGTATCCATGCCTAAAGGTTGGTGGCTTCTCTGGATTCAGTAATCGAAAAAAAAAAAACAAAAAACCAAAGAAAGTGCCACAAAGCAAAAATCACTCCTCCCTTGAACAAAATGCTAAGTGATCATACGCCTTGTTGTTATGGTGCTCTCATAAGTTGCTCATCATGGGATGAAACAATGCGGTGTCACTGATCAGAGGAATGGACTTGGTCCTGATCTTGGAATGACAAGTTAATGACACATTAATCATGCTCTACATGCAAGATTCATTGTGCCTTGGGTCAGTTACCTCATGTCCCAATCTCTGCAATCCCTTCTATAGTCCGTCTCATCTCTCTATTCATGTAATTGTAGCTCATGTCTCATGTATTATAGAATTCGTACCTCATTCCGATGATACTTACGTGTGTGTGTTTTGCGGAACTAGTGTGGATTACATCTAATTCTTCTAGTGCCTATGAACATTTTAAGGTGTGGTTATGCAAGGGCATTATAGGTTGGAACCTGCTTTGGGGAGGACCCACTTGTGTAATTTTTTGAAATTTTTACTCATAACATATCTTCCACACACCATCTATTACCCTTAGCATATTTTCAATGATATTCGTTCCCTTATTACTATCCCTCCGATTCGAATGTTCCTATGAACCATCACATAGCCTTTTTCTCTTCCTTATCATCTGAGGTCCTTATTAATAAATTCCATACCATCATAATTATTCATGCCTTCAGAACTAGTTGAATTATATTGGAACCCTTTACCACTCATCCAGATGTCCTTAGTTTACATCGTTAACTTTAGAAAAATCTTAAAATTTTGGTATATTCAATAGTGCCCTAACATTGATAGGCCGCGATATCATGTCCCAAAAATATATATATACGTGAGCCCCCTACACTACTTAACATCACTTGCAACTGTTCACGCAGGGGAAGTTTTTCAAATTTCTCTCTATGACTTGCGATTGCTCGCCCCTTGCTTTCATATCCATAACTCGCTCGCTGGTCCTCCAATTTTCATTCCATTTGAACCTACTTGAACCTGGAGTGTTCAGCTTAGTTGTGGGGGAGGGGCACACACCGAATAGTGCATAAATTTTTTGAAATTTTTCATCACCTAAAGGACATTATCAAGGGTAATTAGTTATAAAATTAAGGATACATGTGCCAAAAACAATTTCATCCCTTTAGTATACTGAGAAACTAGATATGGAAACCACCTAAGTAAAGAGGATTAAATATTATAATCTTTTAGGGACATTCTCTCCTAATAATTAACATCACATGGAGATAAAACAAATTCATTAAGGCAAGCAGTAAGGTATAACATAACTTTGACAACAACCTTACTAACGATTGGCCCCATGTGATTGGAGATGGCCCCGAAATGCAGATAACAAGAAGGTCTTACTGAAGGTGGGACCAAATGACCTAGGAGAGGTGAAGGAAAAGTTCCTACTAGATAGAATGAAAATTATGAGGAAAAATCATTTAGTATCCAACAAGAGGACCCTACTACTGTACAATCAAGGTAGGTAGAAGGAGGAGCTACAGTAGTGCCTAAATAGGAACAACATCTGACATTGCCCCAGGATTGTGTTAAGGCCATCCATGAAAGGTCCATATTCACTACAATGATTGTGGGATTAAACTTTGGATCTTTCACAAAATTTTCTCTAGAGGCCATTAGGAATCACCTCAAAGGATTTCCATTATGGCCTATCCTCTCTGAAAGTGGTGCTTAGTACTTAGGGAAAATGTACCAATTTTGGCACAATAAAGAACAAGGCACCACAGTTAACATTTGTGGTGTGACTATTGATTTCTCTTTTCAAGCCATTTTGGAAGTATTAAACCTTTTGAATATAGGGACAAAAGTTGCTCAGTTGTCTACCTGCTCAGACCTTGATGTGTGACGAGTTTGGTTAAAAAGGACATATGGCAAGGAAGATAAGACGTTTGGGGAGTTGATGACGGAAGAGAGGATTTATTTTAAAATATGGACTTATCACATCTTCCCCAAAAAAGGCTTAAAAAGAATTTCAACATATTCAGTAATAGGATGTGCAATGTTGATGGGAAAGGTTAATGCTAACCTGGCTCATCTATATTTTACAGAGATCTTGAGGCAGTTTGAAGAATGGAAGACATGGAAGCTTGCGTTGCCCTTCCCTTGTCTTATTAGGAAGTTGTGCAGACGTGCTAGTATTAGAGGATACACAAATGATGTCCTCCAAAAAGCCCAAATGCTTCATATGCTAAACTACTAAAGCCACCAGCTATAAGGAAAATCACTAGTGAGATGCTAGGGCTGGAACAAGAAAAAGAATAAACGGCAAGGCCAACTGCAACTCAACTTGTAGGACCCAGCCAACTTCCAAGCATGGGACCTAGCCAACAACAAGAAGTAGGGCCCAGAACAGGCCAGCAGGATCAACCACCACCACCACCACACGATTATAGACCATTGATGAGCTATCTCAGGGCCATCCCTGATGATGAGACGCGGTTTACACTAGGCCGCGATATCGCGTACGCGATATCGCGTCTTCTCCTGTGATATCGCGTACGCGATATCACGTCGCGCCGCCATATCTATAAATAAGAGGCGGCACTCCCTTCATTTCCCAATCCTGGCTAGTGTAGCGAAGCTCTGGCAGATTGATCACTCCAGAGTTAGAATTTTTCCCCATGTGCCCACAGTAGGAGTCCTAGAGTGAACGGCTCTTTATTCGAGCAGCTTGTAACCTGAACCCAAGTTGTGTACGGCAATAAAGACGAACTTGATTGGATAAACCTTGCAGTACATGGTTTTATTGATTT
>MNCI01035111.1:517888-547161 GCA_015680685.1 Gnetum montanum | reverse complement strand
GAAAAATACCAAAAAAATCATATACCTCAGACTTGCTTAACCATACACCGTGACACATACAAGCAAGCCTGGGAAGACAACGAATGATTAACCCCAAGTGTTTCTTGTGGCGTTAAGGCATTTAGTCTACGGAGTTCGACCGGATCGCGCGTGTACGCTCGTATTCGTATGGTGGAGTGTAGGGGTACCTCACCACTCATCACCTGAGATGGTCAGTTGGGGAAGTCGTGATGATGCAAATCTCTTCCACATCATCGATAATGCCATACAACCCATGATTTCTTTGGATCACATGAGGGGTGAAGTGTCCATCCATATAGGGGGAGGAGAGAGCACTTGGTCATAACAAATCTCAGGAAATGTTGCGTCCTTTTAAGTGCAGTTAGAAATCGGTGAAGGGGCCACGGTGGTGGTCATGCAGCACCAGGATGCAACATGAGCCACAGAAGTGGTCGCAGATCACATTAAGAAATCATTCAATGTGCCTGTTGTGCCACTGACAAATCTTACAAGAGCACGAGATGCTCAAACTCTAATTGAAACCTCAATGACTCTTGCAGAACATGAGGATGTACTTGATCGATTGCTATACACAGGAGAAGTAATGATGTCCTTGTTTGACATCCCACAGGATGTTACAGCAATACAATTAGACCTCATTTCCACCAAAGGGAAGCTGGTCTTGAGAGAGATGAGGGCTGAGCATGCTAAAACAGAAGTGCAAAGATTGCAAGAAATGCTCATGACCCTGCAAGAAGCATAGCGGGATCCTTCTCAATTCATTCCCATAGACCAACTGGATAGTTTCAAAACTGAGCAACTTACTAAATTGTTGATAGAGAATAAAAGAGTGACAGAAGAAAAAGAGAAGGCTATTTGGGATGCCTCTGCGGCACAAACACAAACTTATGCGCACACCAAGGCATTCAAAGCCTTACAAGAGGAAAAGAAAAAAAATTATTGCTGACAACCTTCGGTTGACCTTTGTAGAGAAACAAAAGAATGTTCTTGAAGAACACTTTCAATAGTTGCAAGAACAACTAACCAGGGTCAACTAGAACATGAACCGTTTAGCCATGGAAAATCGAACCCTCTCGATGGAGGAGGTATGCACCATCTGTCAGAAGATAACCATTGAAATAAGCACATGGTAGAATGAGGCTAAACATCATGAGAAACTGAAGGAGCATTTCAGGGACTAGGTGGGGATGTATAAACAAATCATTGAGAAGGAGATCCATATGGCCAAGGCCCACATCAACACTCTCAGTGCTCAACACACTGACTGGCAGGCCATATTGGACACATACATGTTTGCCCACCAGGTGGAAGTTAAGAGTTGGGACTTGCAGATCTAGGACCTTATAGAATACATGGAGTTAGCAAACCTACAGTATGCCAACCTTGCCATGTTGATAGTAGGGTGCCCGAGAATAGAGCTCGAGCAATAGGTAGCCACCACCTATGTCAAGTATGAAATAGAATTTGCAGAATGCAAGAAAATATTGCAAAAATTGGAGGTCACAAATTCTGAACTTGAGGTGGTTAAAGAAAGCTAGCAAGGGTAGAAAGGTGTTGCAAAAGACTTGGCTCGACAGCTCATAGATGTTCAAGAATCTAGAGATAAAGCCAGAGCTTACGAGGAGGAACGATGGGTGTTTGCAACTTGGTATGTCAAAGCAAATAAAATGTTTCTGTGGTTTGGTATTTTGAAGTTTAAGTTTTCAATAGTTTTTAGCATGTCAATTTTTCCTCTCAACCCTTTTCTCCCAGTGCATGCCTGCAGTGTGATGATTGTAATTGTACAACATCCTTATTCAAGTGTGACGTACTTGGACATACACATGACCGACAATAAAGATCGAGATTACTTCATCATTGCAGCATCCACTTAGCTTAATTATTTATTTAATTTTCATTGTTATTTACTACTTTCTTAGTTAATATCTCTCTACCCTTATCTCGTAATAATGCAGAATGAGTACGACTTAATCACGAGCATTCAAGTGTGACTACTTGGTAACCCAGTAGTGTACCTAGGCCATGCATTTGGTAATCCCAGTGGTAGTCGTGCACGAGGTCCAAGATGTGTACGAATGATTAAGGAATGGATGCTTATCATACTTAGGCTAGTTTAGATTCTCTCTCATCCTTTCTCTCTTTCCTAGTTTAGTTGATATTATTTACCATCATACCAAGGAGTAGCATTAGTGTAGGAACACATCATAGACCTCACTTTGGACTAAACCATACGTGACAAAGCTAATACTAGTCCAAGTGGGAAGATAGTGAACTGCAATCTACGAGTAACCATCTAGATACCACAACTAGTCCCTCTATGGAGTTCAACCAGATCATGTGTGAAATGCTCGTATTTGTATGGTTGAGTGTAGGGGTACCTCACCACTCATCACTAGGTTTACCTCAATTTCTTTTTCTAAAATTAGGTGCCCTAGGACAATGTTCTCCTAGACCATCAAGTGGTGTTTCTACCAATCAGGCTTTAGATTAGTCTCCACACATCATTTTAGTACTTGCTCAAGGAAATCTAGTGCTTGTTGGAATTTAGCACCATAAGTGGATAAGTCATCAATGAAGACTTCCACACAATTGCCAATTTGCTACTAAAAGATGCTAATGAAAAGATGTTGAAAAGTGATAGGGACATTACATAGGTTGAAGGACATCTTTTTATATGCAAATATCCCACATGAACTTGTAAACATTGTTTTTTGTCTGATCTTCTAGTAGAATATGAATTTGGTTATAGCCACTATGACTATCCAAAAACCTATAATACCTATGATCTAGTATAGTGTCCAACACTTGATCTACAAATGAAAGAGGAAAATGATCCTTAAAAATGGCCATGTTTAACAATCTAAAGTTTATAAAGACCATTCATTATCCTCCTTTCTTTAGTAAAATGACAAGAAGGCTTACCCATTCATTATCTAATACAAGATAGATGAACCCAGCCTTCGAGAGCTTTTTGATATCGTTTTTAACAACTTCCTTTAATTTTGGGTTCAACCTCCTTTATGGTTTTCTTTTAAACTTGATAATAACATATATGTAGATTCAATGCTAGTATATGCATGGATCTATCCATATGATTTCATCATATAACCATGCAGAGCCTATTGGCTATTCATTCACTACTCTTAGCAGCTCCTCCTTCTATTCTTTGGTAAGGTGAGCATTGATAATTATTAGTCTTCCATTGTTTAGGAACATATATTCTAATGGCCTCGATAATGTTTTTAGCTCCAAAGACTCTAGCTCCAAGATTTTGGGAGTTTCCAACTCTTCACAATCTACTTCTAACTCTCCTTAATTTCTTGAGTCTCGGAGTTGGTTCATGATTTACTTCATTTTATTCATCTTATATATGTATGCATCTATGAGGATTTCTATCTATTTCATGTACATTATAGAACTAGAGATGTCATTTATGATCAACCATTGGATGCCTTATGATTTTTTGGTTGCCACGTATAGGCACCTTTGCATACTTGTGAATTTGACATACATTTTGCATGCTATGATGGTTGTGCTTTTAATGATCGATATCTTTTCTATGCAATTGTATTATATGTCACTGTATGTGGTGCATGGAACTCTCTTCTTATCTATTTTTTAAAATTTATTTTCCTTAGATATTTCCAAGGAAAGTTCTATGATTTCTAACTTAGCATCAATTGTACTTAGCTAAGCCCTTCTCATAATGATTGGAAAGTCCCCCTTACAATTATCTACATGGATCTCCACAAAATATGTTGGATATCACTACCCACTGATGATAGCATGTCCTCTACCAATCCAAATGAAACAATAATGATTGGTCTATAAGCTCTAACATTATATTACATTTCTAAAGTAGCAGAAAGTTCCATGTATTGTTCATTTCTTGGGACATTAAATTCACATTAGAAATTAAGTCTAATAGAGCCTTACATGGGTCATTTCCTATAATCTGTAAATAGATCAAGGGACTTTCAAGATTAGTCTTTTTTCTAGAAAGGTGTCCTACCTCTATCAAATTGATTGTGACATGGTCAACATGATAGTTTGTCCTTTTTTAAGATTTTTGATTTGAAGGCATCTTGGTATATATTCCTTGGATAGTTTGAAAGGATTTCGTAGCCATAGAGGCCTATGATGGTATGAGTAGACTATTAGGCTAGGAAAATAACCTCTTTCAAGATTATGCTTAGAACCAGTTGAATTATCATCCACTTGCAAGTTCACAGCTCTTGTGGCATTCTGCTACTAAATCTATCAAGGTATTTCACCTTGCATAAATGCTACATGTGGTAAGGGAGTGAAGGCATGAGGTGCATGGTTTTGTAAATGGTAAGGAGTATATGTGAAGGGAGATTTGGCTTATGGAGTAGTAGGACTATGATATTCAAGAGGATAGTAACGATTGGAAGATGTGTAAATAGTGGAGCCACTTAATGACATTGACTATTAGACATAGTATCCATAAAAATCTAGTTGTTGGTAAGGGTATTGCTACCTTGGTGGTGGCATTCCCCATGACTATGGATTATGCCATTACTAATAATAGTCCTAAGGATAAGGTGGCATTCCACTTGGATAGTACTACTATTGTGGAACTACTATCAATAGTTGTCTTAGTGATGAGACAACCTCTTGGACATTTGCATTTTGACAAACTTTAGGTTTAAGGTGTACACTCTAAACTCCTACAAGTGTGACAAAAATGGGCAGCAATCCTTTGGATGTTTGTATTGGCATATGTCACATCCTTCATTATCTAAATCAAAATTTTCAACCTCTTATACTACTATATCCTTACCATTTTGATGGTGATAATTCTTTACTATGTTCTTTTTCCTTCTCTCATTCTTCGTCCTACTTTCTTATTCTATTTTCTCCTCCATGATTTTAAGTATTATTTATAACTTCTAATCTATAAAGTCTCAGATATTATCCAACTTAGTTGATATTTTAGTAATAAAATTTTAAATCAGTAAGATCTTTCTTTGCATGATCTCCTCCAATGGTGCTTCCTACTATAGATCACAAATATGAATCTCTTTCTTGAAAATGAAGGGATCTCAATTGTACTTCTCTACATTTTCTCTCTTCCTTAACATCTTTTATTTTTTTACTACTTTGTCAATTAGCATTTGGATTTGATGAACCCTGAATTATAATAGCCTTCCTTGGGCATACATCCTAAAAGTCTCTCTCATTTTATTTCTAAGCCCATCGATGATTTGGTAGAGTTCCTTCCACTAAGAGAAAACATGACCTAGTAATTAGTGTAATAAAGAATAGTATCTTCCTAAGGCTACATCAATGGATTCATGGTTATCTTATTTCCATCTTTTAATTTATTTCCTCAATTTGGACACCCTAGAGTACATCTAATACTTATCATTTAACCACTCTATCATCATACTTCATCTACAAATAGATTCTGGTTCCAAGGATTGGTACCCATTTTTAGCTTCCTTTATAAGTATTCTAGGAAATACCTTAAGCTTCTTCTAGTCATTTTCAATGTTTTGCAAGACATAGACATCATGGAAGGCTTATAGATGATGTTGTGAATTAGCATTATAGCCTCCCTTAAACTTAGGGATATTGTTCATATCAAGTTGTTTAATTTGTTTATCCTTTTGAAACCTAGTGGGGATGTGAACTACCTCAGAAATATTAATCATGTTCCTTATCATAAGTAATGATTCATCATAGCTATCTCATTCATCATGGTTTCTATTATGATCATATCTTCTATTATGTGACTTTTTATGCCTTCTTTCTTGATGATACCTTTCTTTTTCTTATTGTTTTCTATGTTTCATCGTCTCATCTCTACAATGGAGTCTTCTATTATCTCCAAATTATCTTTGATCATTTTCCCTTTGATCCTAATCATGTTCTCCCTCATTATAACTATACAATAAGGAAGATGATGGGGATGAAGAGATAGGAGAGTTATGCTAGCTTGCTCTTCTTCTCTGGTCCCTTAGTTGCTCTCTTACTTGGTGACTAGACAACCTTGTCCTTAAGCCCCACCTGGTTCTAGGTCTAGCTCTGCCCTTGTTTTGATTACTTACCAAGATTAAATGTAACCATTAGTGGTTCACATAATCTTCATTGAATGATGAAGGACCTTGATGTTGATATCTACCTACAATGTTAGTTTGATTGGAACTATTTTACCCTCAAAAGCTTCATGGTAGGTCTTCATATGACTTTATCTTTTTGAAGTTGGATCTACATAGATTGATAATCTCTAGAGAGATGATCTATCACTTGGAACTCTAAGGCTACTAATTCAAGCCCTAGGTCTATTAATGCTACCATGAACATTAATGGAATGACACGATCAGGTGGCCCAATGATGTTACCCTTCAAGTTTCTCCACTATAGCTGCTCATCTTGATGAAGAATAAAAGTAAAGCCTAGATAGTGTGGATCTAAATGGGTATATATCACTTTGAGTTGTTGGGGTACTTCATCTAGGTTCTTTCTTGTTCTATGATGAAGTTTTATAAAATCATCCATTGGTAGGGAATTAGCCCTATGAAAAGAAGACATCTTTCCATTTTGTTATTTTCTGTATTCCCATGTCAATACTATTCAAGTGGTATCTATTTTTAATATGCTTCCATCATTAAGAAATTCTTCTTTACAATGGATATTTTTATTGTTCTAAATAATACACATCATCAAGTAGAATTGCAAGTTTATATCATCTACCATCATTAAAATTGTAATTTATTTTTACATATTTTTTATTTACATTTCATAAAATTATTACTTCAAGTAGCACACAGAAGATACATCTCAAACTACTATTCAATACACATATGTCATGAACATCACAGATGTAGAGGAGAAACTTTATTAAAATAATTGCTAAGTAGTTGTGGGTGAAGATCCATTCTAATAAGGGGTCAATATAGAGAGACTAAATACCTTCATAACTCCACAAAGGTCCTTGAAGACCTACATAATATATTATGAAAAAGACCTTCAAAAAGTGGTTTATGCATTGCATCATATTGGATGCACATCCTCGAGTAGATTTTGAAAAAGAAGAAAACAGAAATGTAGTAGTGTGAGGAAAAGAAGATAAAAGAGAAGAAGAATGGGATGGAGACTAAGAAGTAGTGGATCTATTCATTTTTTTTTCAAGCTAGTGTTGTTTGCTACTCTATGCTCTTATCACTACCTTTCATGGATTTTCCTAGTGTCTTACTATGCTTGAATCATTTTTATTGGATTTTTGTTTTACTTTTCGCTATCATGAACTATGTTTTCTTATTTTTGATGGTTTTGTTGTTTAGTTTATTTGTCTTTATAGTGGGTGTTTCAGCCTCTTTCCATGTAATAATATGATGTAATTTAGTTAGTTTCCCCCTCTTCAAATAAATCTTTTGCAAGCATTTCTCAAAAAAATTTTGAAAAATGAAAAATTATTATTTGTTTCTTTTTTTTTTAATCTCTTTTTGTAGGCCCAAAATTAGTAGATGTCTTTAAGATGAAATACATCTTTAAGAATGAAATATATGTTATGACTTTGTAAGTCAAGTTACAAAGACATCTTTGAAGCAGAAGGCGTCTCTAGAACTTTATGTAAAATGATTTTTTAAGTCCAACTCCATGCCAAGAGAAGAAGTTTGTATTTTCTGGTAAAAGCAACCAAAGAAATCTTTAGCATTAAAGGCATCTCTAGTTGTAGTTTCAATATCTTAGTCAAAATCTTGGCTAATTTTAGAAGACATCTCCAAGAAGACAGATGTTTGTTTAATGAACAATGTTTTGTAGAAGACATCTTTAAAGATTACTTAATGCCTTCTAAGATATTTGGTTAAGTATTAGTAAATATGTATTTAAGGAGAAAGATATCTTCAAAATTCATGTGTTTGTCAAAAGTCATCTAGCAAAGTCCAAACATATTAATGGAAGACATATTTGAGACCAAAGATGTCTTTGTCAAAAGTTGAAAGTTGAGCATAAGAATTCTTTAAAGTCAAAGATGTCTTTCACAAGAAACACATCTTTACAATCCTTATGTTAAAAAAATATAACCATTGAAGGGGTAATTTTTCAAACTAAAGGGAAGACTTAGTTTCTCATCAATTTAACTTGGAAAACCCATTGTAAATGTGGAGTTCAAAACTCCCAACATTTTTTTTTGGATAATATAATGCACTTTGCATTCCATAATCTATTTCTCTACTATACAACCTTGTAATTCCACTTCAACAAATTACTTCAATTGTACATCTACATTCATCTATCTTCAACTACATGCATATCAAAAGTAACATGTTTTATATCTTGTTTTTATGCTTTCATTGCTTTTGGAACTACAATTTCATTATTTCATTCTTTACAACCCTCTCTTGTAAATTACAATTTATATTTTGTTTCAACTCCAAAATTCTTTGAGTGTAACTAGAGGAATTTTAATTTTAGATTTGTATTATCTATCCTTTTTATTTATATTACCGTTTAGCTCGAGGATCAGTGATTATGTTGTTTTAGTGAACATCATAAAAGGTTTTTGTTATGGGATTTGTTGGTGGATTCCCAAAAGAATTCCATAGTTGTAATCTATAATAGTGGAGATCACATTATAATGAATCCCACATTGGTTTTTTGTTAAGGGGTATTTTATGTTGTGGGTTTTTGTGAGAAATCTATAATTAATCTGTAGATTAGTGGGCATGTTGTTGAGATGAATCTCATATTGTACTAATCCTTGTAAGAGTTTTAGTATCCTTTAAATCAGAATTAAAAGGAACACATCCAAAGGTGTGTAGGTATCTATGCTTTAAGTGTAGACTACTTAATTTAGGAAACCATATAAATTGGTGAGTTTGTTTCTTTTCAATTTTTTGTATGAGTTAATTTTTATTTTTCCAATGTTTTCCATTTGAATTTATTCATCCTCCTTTCAAGTTTTATGATTCTTAGTTATCTATGTTAATGGTTTAAATCTTATCAAATTCTAAAATTTTATTGGTAACCCATAGTTTTACTATGGCATTATGTTACAAGCTAATTTCTAGGACTAACTTTGTCTACAATCATAAAATTTCTAAAAGTTGCACAAGTAGTTACATAGTTGAGGAAAATCAAATATACAAGTGTAGTTTTATATTAATTCTATGTTTTCAATGGGTAATAAACACAGATATGTGAAAAATATAGAATTTTAAATATAAGGGTTGAAGCATATTGTAAGGAAATATATTGTTGATCTGCTTACGTCAACATAGGCATGGTTTTTAAGGGAAAGTCTAGTCATTTATATAACAAAAGGGATGAACCCCCAAATCAACAAGTACAATAGTAGTATCATCATAGAGAGTAGAAGATCCTCTATCAAAATAGATAAACACCTAGACCATTCAAAAGCGCTACACATTCCTATAGGGCATCGAAACCAAAAATCAAAGAATAGTTATGTGCAACATTATAAAGTTCACTTTAGACAGAGGATATGCATATTTGAAAAAATAGAAAAACACATAGTTTATAGGTGCCACGTTGGCTCATTCCACAAGGAGTCACAAGTGTTAAACATTGTTATCATGCATTCACAGATGTTTTCCCATAAGTGAAAGTTAGTAAGTTCTTTTGAGATAAATTTAAATAGGGAGTTTTGGCACTTTGCATGAAAATTATGAGCATTTCACTCATGCCAAATCTCCCAATCAACCTCCATCCATAATGAAATCAATGTAAACAAAGTGTTATTTGTTGACTTTGTTAATGTGCTAGCTATCATGCATCCTATATGATGTTCTACTCATAAATATGTTGCATGCAAATGGAGAAAAGTACATTTTACTTTTAATATTACCAAATTTTTTGCAATTTATTTTCATAATTTTTAGTGAGCTAGCAAGTCCCCATAGAGTGTTTTTAATAATAATTTATGGTATCTTATTTGAGAGGTTATTCTTATATATAATCTCTAATAATAGTGAAATTTAAATTGAAATTAAATTTGAGCTTTGTTACATTTGATGACCCATAGGATCTATTGGATATATATTACAGATGTAACTTATCTATAAAGAATTCTAACTTGCACAACCTAAAAATCTACTCTTTTCAAGGAAGTTAAATCCATCTTCGACTTTTAATTCTAAGATGATGAGAACTTAAGCAAAACTTACTAATAGCATTGAAATACTAGATTATAATAGTAGTTGAGAGATAGTGAGCTTTTACATCTAGTTTATTAGATTTAATGTAATGTAAATTAATTTTTTTCTTACCATGTACATTAGACCACATCTATGTTACAACCTTTTATTTGACTAGCTTCTGAATATGCTTAGGATTTTATTGCATGTCCTCCGAAGAGATATTTTATTTTCTAAACTATTTCATTTCCTAAAAATACCAATCACAGTCTTGTAAATCCTCAAAAACTACTTTATAGAATTTGTCTTTCCTTGAGATATGCAAGCTATGAGTATATGTAATAAATTAGCACAAGTTTTTTACTTCTAAAGATAACAAAACATATTCACATATTCATATTAAATAAAGAAAAAATGTTTTTTGCATTCTTTCAATATCTTTTCAAAGTTTAACATTGTGTCTAGGTCATCCTCAAGCATCCTATCCATGATAATAAGATCAATGTTGCTTCCTTGCATATTGTAGCATTTTAACATTAACATTTTTTACATTTACTTTTTAACATTTTATAAACTATGTTAATGATAATCAGTAATCATGCTTACATTTATGCTTTACAATTAATATTTAAGATTAAGTACATTAAGACCGTGATTATTGTTAAATCATAAATTTAGTAGTGTTTAAATATTAATTACATATTTTTAATTATTTAATTAATGTTTATTTTAGTTATTTTAATTTTTTTTATTTTATTGTCTTTTAGTTTATTATAGTAATGAGTATTAGTTTATTATTATTAGATTATTAGTTTTTATGTACTAAAAATGAACTAAAGGCATAGGTTTTGTTGCTGGGCAGCCATGTGATGGTAACTGAACAATCCAATTCCTTAATCTATACTAGTGTTATGTTTTCTAATTTCTAGTTTTGTTTTTACAGTAGTAATAGGGATGCATGTTGAGGATTTATGGCGATAATGGAGCTACAACTTGGACGTTGGCATTGCAATGTGGGTTTGCCACTTCATCAACCACATTCTTTGACTACAAAACTACAACTATTTCTTGCATGTTCTTGTAGTTGTTACCTACAAGTGGGTGGTGAGAGCTACGCATTTCTTTACCACATGATCAGTGAATGTTATAATGAACATTACCTATGTAGGTGGTGGCGATGGATGTTACAATGAATGTTACCTATGCAGGTGGTGGTGGTGGACGTTATAATGGCTGTTACACATGACTATTAATTGCCATTGTCACTAGCTTAGTTATATATATATTTATAATATATATCTATAAAATGGCCGATAGAATCTTATAAGATTACAAGTAAAAAGTTCTTTGAGTAGAAAATTTCGCGACTTCTGGACGAAGAACAAGATTTAAAAACCCAAATTTTCGTGCCTTCTGGACGAAGAACAAGAGTTCTATACCTTATTTTTCCTAAGGATGGGTTTTCTGAAAAAATAAATTCCATGAATTAGTGTATGCTCTCACCCTCAGCCGAATTTGTTGATGTGGGAGATTGTTGAGCATAAATTCGGCCAAGGGTGAGAGCATACAAATTCGAGATTTTGGTCCCATTGTGAACTTTTAACATTCTCCCATTTAGTCATTTCTCCTTCTTCTTTTACTACCCACTTAATAAGCTCTTGGAATTGGTGGGTTTGTAGCTCATATAGTTGACCTAGGGCATACATCCCTAGGGTCTCCCTTGTTTTGTTATAGAGCCCATCTATGATGTGGTACATTAGCCTTTTCTTAGAGAATCCATGGCCTAGGAATTTTTTTAATAATGCATAATATCTTTCTAAGGCCATGTACAAGGGTTCATGTTACGCTTGTTTCCACTCTTGGATTTGTTTCCTCAAGGCTGACACTCTAGCATAGGTTTGATATCTTTCATTGAAGAGTTCTACCATTGTCGGCCAACGTCAAATTGATTTATGTCTTAAGGACATGTACCATACTTTTGCTTAGCCAACGAGTGTTGTAGGAAAGAGCTTAAGTTTTTGCCACCCATTATCAATATTATTCCATACACAAGCATCATGGAAGGCTTGTAAATGATGTTGCAAATCCAAATCATAGCCTCCTGAAAATTTGGAAAAGTTGCTTACATCAAGCTTGGGTAGAAGGCTTTCCTTACGATGCCTACAGGATATTTGAACAACCTCTTGTATATGCATTAGGCTCTTAGTGGCTAGCAAGGGTTCATCATCGCTAGGTATGTTATGAATTTGTGAGTTGGAATGATGTTGTCTTTGTTTATGTACATAGGGGACCCCTGCATCAAATTGAGTACTTCAAACTTCGTATTCATCATCGTATAATTTGTTGGTTCTCCAATGAATTACCTTACTAGTTGTTGCATTATCACAGTCCTGTGAGAGACATTTTTGTGAAATTGTGTGTGACTTAATTGAAATTAAGTTCTTTTCTAAGAGATATATCATGAATACTTTGTTACAGTGATCTTGTATGATATAACTAATCTAAATAACTAGCATCATCCCTGGTGACAACGACACCAATGATGAGTTGCAAGGTACCCCTACACTCAACCATACAAATATGAGCATTCACACACGATCCAGTCGAACTCTGCAAATAGGCTAGTTGTGGTATCTAGATAGTTACACGTTGATCGTAACTCGTTGTCTTCCCACCTGGACTAGTATTTTCTTTGTCACATATGGTGTAGTCCAGAGTGAGGTGTATGAGGTAATCCTAACTAGTGCTACTCCTAGAGGCAATGGAAAATAACTTTGTTTTAAGCTAAGAGGGAATGGGAGAAGAGAATCTAAGCTAGCCTAAGTGCGATGAGAATTCGTCCTTAATCATCCATACACATCTTGGACCTTGTGTACTACTTTTGGGATTACCAAGCGCATGTTACTTAAGCACTCCTAGATACGCTACTGGGATACCAAGTAGTCATACTTAAATGCTCGTGATTAAGTTGTACTCATTTCACGTTTAATAACAGGGATAGAAAGTGAAGGTAAAGAAAATATTAATTAAGAAAACAATAAATAACAATAATAGTTAAGCAATTAAAAATAAGTGAATGTTGTAATGATGAAGTAATCTCGATCTTTATTGCTGGTCATGCGCATGTCCAAGTATGTCACACTTGAATAAAGGTTCCATACAATTACAATCATCACACTATGGGCATGCACTAGGGAAAGAGTTGAGATGAACTAAAAATGAACAAAAAGACTCTACTTCTATACTTACTTACTCCCTTTCCTGTGCACCTAAATGTTGTAGTTATAGGCTTACACAAGAACCATGATATTAGGTACTCGATATCGTTATCCAAGCTACGCATACCTAATATCAAGGGTCTGATATCAAGGATTCGATGTCAAGGGTTTGATGTCAAGTGTCTGATTTCAAGGGTTTGATGTCAATGGTTTGATGTCAAGGGTCTAATTTCAAGGGTCCGATGTCAAGGGTCCGATATCAGCACTTGACAAACCACAATTCATCACAAGATATTAAAAGAATAAACATGACAATATCATCGGCTGATGGTTCAAATGTAAAACCCATAGGAATAGTAGAGGACTTGATAATTGAGGTAGAAAAAGGAAAATACCTAATTGACTTTGTCATTTTGGAAGTAAGAGATCCTGATTGTTTTCCTATTATATTAGTTAGACCTTGGTTAGTAATAGTTGATGCGGTAATTAATTATATATCTAGACAGCTTCAACTTTCCTTTGACAATATTACTTTTACACTAAATATATATGATAAGGTAAAAGAATATTATTTAAATGTAGACTTAAAGGAATCAAGAATGCTCTACACTTTATCCACTTCAAAAATGGCACAAGATAGTGAAACCTTAGCGTTGAATAATTTTGAAGAAGGACCTTTAGATCCATCAACTAAAGAACAACAAGATCTCCTTGACCAGATTTTGAATTTGCGTTCAGGGAATATTGGAAAAATACTTCAACCAACAAATAAAGATTCCTTGGATCTTAGAGAACTATCTAGTACACTTAAGTATGTTTTCCTAGATCATAATAAACCATGAATAATAAATTTTCAACTTACTAATGAGCAAGAAAGAAAATTATTAAAAGTTCTACATAGAAAATCTAAGGCATTTGCATGGAGTTATGAGAACCTTCACCAAGGAATCTCACCCAACATCTACCAACATCATATCTATTTAGAGGACAATGTAAAAGTAAGAATTTCCTCAAGAAAAATTAATTAAGCCTTAAAAAATTGTTAAGGATGAAATTTCAAAACTTTCAAAAGAAAGAATAATTTATCCAATAGTTGATAGTGAATGGATAAGCCCCATTATTGTAGTACCAAAAAAGAATGAAAATGAAGAGTCTATGTAGATTATAGAAGGTTAAACCAAAATACAAAGAAAGACCATTTTCCATTACCATACATAGATCAAATTCTAGAAAAATTAGAATGACATGAATATTATTTCTTTTTGGATGGATTTAGTGGTTACAATCAAGTAGCCATTTCCCCTAAAGACCAACATAAAACAATTTTTACATGTTATTATGGAACTTTTTCTTATAAACGTACATCTTTTGGTCTTTGTAATGCATCAACTACTTTCCAAAGAGCCATGATCTCAATATTTTCTAATATGTTAGAAGATTATGTTGAAGTTTTTATGGATGATTTTTTAATCTATGGGAATACTTAGGATAAACCTTTACAACATCTCAAACATGGCTTAATAGATGTATTGATAAAAATTTAAAATTAAGTTGGGAAAAGAGTCACTCAATGGTTACGATTGGCATAGTATTAGGACATGTTATTTCTGAAGATGGGATAAGGATGGATGATGATAAAATATGAGTCATATCTATACTTCCAGCTCCAACTAATTTAAAGACTCTTCGATCTTGTCTAAGACATGCTAGGTATTATAGAAGGTTTATCAAAGGCTTTTCAAAAATTGCTAAACCATTATACATGCTCTTAGAAAAATATGTTTCATTTGTTTGGACTAAGGACTATTAAGAAGCATTCCTGGAATTATAAAAAACAACCACAGCCCCTATATTAAATGCACCTAATGGGGATTATCCATTTGATCTAATGTGTGACACTAGTGACACAACAATAGGGGTAGTTTTAGGACAATACATTGGTCATAAACTAGAAGTGGTTTATTATGTGCCCAAAAGTTTAGACCAAGCCCAAGAAAACTATACAACTATAGAGAAAGAATTATTAGCTATTGTATATGCTCTAGATAAATTTAGATATTATTTAATAGGATATAGAACTAGATTATATATTGATCATTTAGTCATTAAATTCTTAGCTACCAAAAAAATAGAAAATGCAAGAATAATGAGATAGTGCTTGTTACTCCAAGAATTTAACCTAGATATTTTAGTTAAAATACAAAGGAAAAATGTAGTAGTAGATAATTTTTCAAGGCTGGAAACTACTAATGAGAATCAAACACAAGGAGTCTTTCATGATGCATTTCCTAATGAACAACTTTTTTCTATAAGAAAGGGCCCTTGGTTTGCTGATATAGCCACCTATCTAGCCACTATGAAAACCCCTACCAATTGGACTAAGGAAGAAAAGAAGTCTTTCTTACGCACCACATCTAGGTACATCTAGAGTAGTCCATATCTCTATCGAATCTGTAAGGATAACATAGTAAGGATATGTGTGGCTAATAATGAGCAACAAGAAATTCTAAAAATGTGCCATGATGATTTAGGGGGTGGCCACTTTGATAGCACATGTACCGCTATCAAAATCCTTCAAAGTGGATTTTACTGACCATCAATTTTTAAAGATGCACATATGTATGTGTAAGAATGTGATAAATGTCAACAAATGGAAGCCATAACAAAAAAACATGAAATGTCCTTAAAAGAAATTTTAATAACAAAACCATTTGATGTGTGGGGTATAGACTTTTTAGGACCATTTCCACCATCTAATGGATGTCAATACATTTTGGTTTGTATCGACTATGTCACCAAATGGGTAGAAGCAAAAGCCACCCCAAAAAATGATGTTAAAGTTGTTGTAGCATTCCCTAAAGAAAATATTTTAACACATTTTTGAACTTCATGGGCAATCATTAGTGATCAAGAAATCCATTTTGTCAATAAAATCATTGAAAAATTCCTTAAGTCTTGTGGTATTCAACATAACATAGCTACTGCTTATCATCCTCAAACAAATGGCCAAGTAGAGAATGATAATAGAATTATCTTAAATATATTAACAAACATTGTATGTCCTAAAGGAAAGGATTGGTCTAAAAAATTGCAACATGCAATTTAGGTTTATTGGATTACCTATAAACCAAGTTTAGGATATTCACCTTATCAATTAGTTTTTGGTAAGTTATATCTATTACTTATTAAACTTAAATATTAATCTTTATGATTAGCCCAACAACTCAACTTTGATGAAGACATGAACCATGCCACTTGAATTAGCCAACATCACGAACTTGATGAAATGCAGCTACATGCTCTTGATATAAAAAAATTTGTAAAGAAACAAACAAAGACATTACATGATAAGAATATCTTTAAAAAAACACTTTTCCATAGGTGATAAAGTTCTTCTCTACAATATGAGATTACATAAATTTCCAAGGAAGTTAATAACTAGGTGGGAAGGCCCTTATTTAGTTATCCAACTACATGATAATGGAAACAATCTCATATCACCTATTGATGATTCCTCGACTTTATTCCTAGTTAATGGACAAAGACTTAAGTTATATCATCAATATCACATTGAGGAACCTAGAGAAGATAAACTTGTAGAGCTAAGTGATCCAACTTATGCCATAATTGATGAATTACATAACAATCCATTAGAAGTATTAGCTTTTAAAAATAACCTTCAATAAGACTCTTATGTCATAGAATAAACTATAAAATAGTATTTACAATCTACAACTTTAACCTTGAAAAATGTAGAGGGAAATAGGAAATTCTATTATTAGTTGGGACTATAAAGAATTCGGTAGCATCATGTCTAGAATGCAAGGGAGAAGGACAACTCCTCCTACCTTGAGATAAGTAGGTTTAAACCTAAAATCCAACTAAGGGTGAGTTTTGGATTAATAAGTATCTTACACATAATAAACATCATTATTTTTCAACAATATTCTTTAAATATAAGTTTCATAAGTCAACGTAGCTAAATAGCTTAGTTTAGGGTAATTATTATTAGTGTTTGGTTTCTATTAAATACCTAATTAGATGAGTCACTAAGGTGGAAAGGGTGTGTTATATTGGATCCAATTTCTTTGGTAGCAAAAGGCATCTATCGATATTAAGCCATGTGAACAACCCTTACAAAATGAAATGGGCTCCCACATAAACCTCATGGTTGAAGCTGATCAGATATTGAATTTCTTGAAAAAAAGAGAGAAAAGGAAAAGAAAAGAAAAGAGAGAAAAGAAAAAGGAAAATAGTAAGAAACTAAAAAAATGACCCCATAAGAACCTTCAATCATGAGCTAAGCCCCATTCCCACAAGAACCTTATAATTGGGGTGATGCTCCAAGCTCATGATTTTAAGCATCCTATAAGAATTCCCTTCTATAAGCAGAGTGTTTAAGGGATAGGCAATGATTACCAATCAAATCAAGATGCCACTACTTTAGAACTAGGGTATAACACTGGTAGCAAAAGAGTAACTCCTCCATAGTTAGTATCTTAACAGACACCCTCACTTTTAATCATTTCTCTAACTCTGTTATTTAATTATTTTGCTTTTGTTTCTTTGTACTTCTTAGATTATTATTATTTTTACTTTTATTTTTACCTAGTTTTTACTATTTTCTATTTTCCTTTTTCATTTTTGTTTTGTTGTCTTCCTATTTTCTCTTGCATGGTCATCTCTCTAACTAGTGGTACTTTTGTGCATGGGTTTTCTTTGTGTTTTCCATCATGTCTTCTGTAGGCATCAATGGTCGAGATCCCTACTATGGTAGCCCATGATGGATACTAACACTTATTCACCCATTGCCTTTGGTTTTCTTTTAGTCTAGATATATAAACCCTAAGGTAACTTTTTCTTTTGGTATATCCTTTGACCATATCTCTTTTTAATAATTTATATTTGCTAATTAACCTAAGTATGTTATATACCTTAGCTTAATTAGGGGGAGGGGATAACCAATTAATAAAGGATATGATAGTAGGATACCACCAACTTGGAAGCTAAGCCAAGATTAAGTTAGAAATAAGTTAGACGTAAGTAATGCATCTCAGATCATTGAATCATAAGAAAGGTTTAAACCTTGAGTTTATAAGAAATTATTACACCTAATGAAGTAAACATTCTGGGGCAAGGTTAAGTCCAATTAATCCTAGGTAGGACCTTCCTAATTGAGTTATATGTGAACTTATATCCAAGAATAGAAATTTATCATCAAAAGAAGAATAGGTATAATTAGTAAATATATATTTGGACATTTAGGTAATAGACATATTTATTTTTGTTTTAATCTTTTTCTTGTTAAATATCTACATGTTTCCAATATGTTAAATTTTGAATGACTAAAAAATATCTTGGAATAATTCTATTTTCTTATACATTGATTAATATTTTATTTTATTTTTGCGTTTATGGCTAGGCACTTGCCAAAGGTTAGTCAGGGCCTATGTTAAACCAAAAAATTGGTAGTTTTAAAATCTTAATTAGATATTATTAATTATTTAATTAGTATTTATTTTAATTATTTTAATTTTTTTTTATTTTATTACAATGATGAGTATTAGTTTATTAGTTTTTATGTACTAAAGACTTGAACCAGAGGTGTAGGTTTTGTTGGTGGCAATTGAAGAATCCAATTCCTTGATCTATACTAGTGTTATGTTTTCTTGTTTTTGGTTTTGTTTTTGCAGTAACAACAGGAATGCATATTGAGAATTTATGGTAGTAATGGAGCTACAAGTTGGACATTGGTGCTACAATATGGGTGTGCCACTTCATCAACCATGTTCTTTAATCATGCAACTACAGTTGTTTCTTACACATTCCTACAGTCGTTGTCTGCATGTGGGTGGTGGGAGTTGCACATTTCTTTGCCACGTGATCGATGAACATTACCTATGCGAGTGGTGGTAGTGGACATTATGCATGGGTATTAATTGCCATGGCCATTTGTGTTAGAATGGTCCTTATAAATTCCCTTGCCAAATGCAACAAAGGAGATAGAGAATAGAAAAAAAGGATATGTAGAAATAGAGAAAAAATACTATTAAGAGAACCACACTAGATTAGAATTTTTTTTATGCACAAAATTGTGAAGGAAAAGTGTTGATGCTTTGTGGCAATTAATAGCCAACAATGTTTTAAGATTGTGAAGTTGTTGCATTGTATAGATAATAGAGCAGTGTCATAAATTAGGTGACATGTCCTTTGTAATCTTCCTTATTTCTCATAAATTTATTTAAATTCAATTTGGTTTAATTGATTGTATTCATCTTTGAAATTAATGTTAGAAGTTAAGGTGAATATTGTTAATTTTACTTATGGGTGATAGTTGTAAGTGTGGTGTTCTCAATTGAATCTAGATCTAATCGTTGGTTTTATGTCTTGATGATATTTTAACATTAAATTATTCCTCCATGGGATATGACTGACGAGTCAGTCACAAACGAGGTGATAATTTCTACAATGAAAGAAATAAAGATAAAGAGTAAAGGTATCTAACACAGAATTTTGCCTGGCTCGTCAATTACTTAAATACTTAACTTGGTTCATCCAATAGTTAATTAGTGTGTGGTCTAGGTGAAGATCAATAACTTAGAAGGTGGTTGAATAAGTTCAAGCTAACAATACCCAATTCTTACACAGCTATTGTACACAATTTCCCAACTTTAGTATGTCCACACTTGAAGGATAGAATCCTTGCACACCTCTAGACTTTGTTCTTTCAAAATGTAATTTTAAAAACATCAAAACATTTACAAACTATTGAGCTCCACAAGGGGTATTTTTACTTAGAAACACACCCAACCCCTTAAGGTCCCAACAATCTCAAAGGATACCTTCCCTCATGATGCATATCTAGTCCCTTAAGGCTTACAACAAGGAATAGGATAATCAAGGAAGGAATAAACTAAGCATCTAATTTCTTAATTTGAGGCACACAACAACATACATCAAATGATAGAGAATTAAAATACTATATTTCACAAAGAATGTATACAATTACTCGCTTGATTGCTTGTACAAAACTTGTTATTCATTTCTTTAAGTAAGTCTTCCCTCTACAGCCTTGTTCTCCTCCATTTTCCCATTGTAATCTATACAATGGCTAGAAATGACTATTTGAGACATCTTCTATGATCCCAAGACTTCTTGTTGTTTCTACCTTCATGTAAGTAAGACATCTTTACTTTGGGCAAGATATCTTGCATGAGACATCTTACATAAGATGTCTCATCCTTGCTTCTGATGATGTGGAATGTTTCATATTCTTATGATTTTCTTGAAATCCTTGCATCTTCTTATGAACTCTAGCATTCCAATTTATCCATTCTTGCTCTTATCTTAGTCCCCTTAATATGTCAAATTCATCTTCCTTAGACTTATAATATCTCAAAAACACAATAACAAATTCTCCATTTTTCAAAGTTTTGACATACCAAAAGGTCAACAATCTTCTCCTTTTTGGTGATGTCTCAAACTTGAATAATGGATTAGCATAAAATTAATAACAAATATGTATATAGAATTCTCATGATAAATATTCATAAGTCATATAAGAGAATAAATTTCCTATGACAACAAGGATGAAAAAGGAGGATGGGTTAAAGGATGACAGTCACACATCCATTAGAAATAATTACCAAAACTACCAAAAGAAGGATAGAACAAATAAATCCAATATATCTCCAAGATACTATCTCTCATACAAGTGCATCCCACTACCAAAATAAACATGCATGCCTTATAAAAATATCCACATGTCATAACCTTCATTTAGCAAAATTAGCATTGAGCCTTGAAACAAGAGTCCCTATCCATTCACATGCACAATGTTTTGTCTAGGTTATTGTCTAGCATAGATCTGCATACAACTACTAAATCACTTGGGTAACATTTGTAACCCTTGAACAAAGTAAAATAACTTTGGAGTCATATGGGAATGATGTGCAATAAAAAGTTGGAGATAGAGGAAACTTCAATGAGACATGTGAAAAAGAATGAGGAAATAAAGATGGTAAGGGTAGAAATGGAGGAGGAGTATACAAAAATCCTTTGTTCTCACATAATATGAAAAAAAAATGAACATAGAGTTAAGATGCAAGTCATCTCAATATTTAGTGTTATGAAGTTGCAGTGCCTTTTTTTTTGATGCATGTCAGTGAGTTAGATTAATGAAACTTCTTGAGTAGTCTTGTGAAAAACCATTGCTACAAATGTTTGAACATACATAAAACCAAAGTACTAATATATTAGAAAATAACCATACTTGGTCCATGTTAGTTAAGTATGTAAGGTCCAAATGTTTTAACTTCGTTTGTCATTTTTTATTTTTCGCAATATACTGGCTTATATATATTGATTGGATGAGATGATTTTAACCAAGAAAAAATACTAGACAAGGTAACAAGATAACTAAAAATAGAATTACTCATCCCTTCTTTATTTCTCTACCACTTACCTAATTTAGTTTTATCCTCTTGGTCAAGTTTTTTCTATCTTTGTTTATTCATGGCATTTTTGAGTTGTTATTTATGTGAGAGATTTATTTCTCAAAAATTTCATGAATAAACAAAGACAAAACAAACTTGACTGAGAAGGTAAAACTAAATTGGCTAAGTGGTAGAGAAACAAAGGAGGGATGACTGATTCCATTTTTAGTTATCTTGTTATCTTGTCTAGTAGTCAAGCTTGGTTAAAATCATCTTAGCCAATTGATATATATATATATATATAGTGGAGCAATTTTGCAAGTAATGAGTAGAATTTAATTATTTTTTTAAGTTTTTATGTTATCAATTATCATTATAAAAGACATAGTTATAAATGTTCTAGTTGTTAAAATATTAATAAAAATATTTAAATAACATCACTATTAGCATTTCAAATAATATATATAGAGTTTTAGAATAGGATTGAAAAAAAGGTAAAATATAGTGATAAGTGTGAACTTAATATGTTTAATCCTCCAATTGAGCAAAAAAAAATTCCTATGCAATTCTACTATGGAGATGTTTAGCATCTGAAACATTTTTGTATCTCTACATAGAGAAAGGAGGATAAATCTTCAAAGAATCAATGGTCTTAACTCTAGGTAATGCAACAACTGTTAGGCCCATAACTTCTCTTGAACCAATGTCAATAGTAACCTTATCTAGTGTCATTCCTTGAAATTTATGAATGGTCGTGGCCCATGCCAACCATAATGGTAACTAACACAATGCTCCTTGGACCACAAGTATAATTGGCACATGATGAGGATTACCATTATCAAAGGGACATCTGATGTAGGAGTCAAAATCAACAACAACGTACGATGGTAATGCATGTGGCTATTTACTTGAATGATACATAATAGTGTGAATTATGCCTAGTGCACCATTTACCACTCTTGCTCTAGGCCAAAGGTTAACTATGAGTGTAACCCATGCACCTTCACATATAAGCAGAGATCATTCAATATCATCATCGTCATCATCTAAGATTCTAAATCCATGGGGATCCCTATCTGCTACATCACTATTAGCATTCCAAATAATATATACAGAGTTGTAGAATAGGATTGAGCACATATTCCAATGCTCAAACTGGAATGAATGGATGTTGTGTTAGTGTTAAATGTCACAGCTCCTATGGGTGCCATGACAAGTAAAGTATTATGTTCTTCATGATAGTATTTCATGAAAGCATTACGAAGTATGCCTATGAGAAATGACTTTCTCATACCAATTGTTCCCTAGATAATCATTCGTAAATGGGAAACAAATTCATTAATTGACTATGAAAACATCATGTTCCCTACAATTTTATTGTAGCATTTTTTTGCTTTGCATCCAACTTATTAGAATTATAGGCACTATAGTCACAATCAATAATAATTATGGAGTGAGATGATTTATTGCTTGCAATAAAGCTTGTAGTGAACTTTGCAACATCCTCTCTCAGATACTGTAACATCTAGTCATGAATTCTATCAACATCTCGTAGGCCAAGCATCTCTAATTCCATTCTCTAAAAATGGCCTATTGATAAGAGATAATAGTTTAGGATTTCAACATAATATTACTCATGATCCTACACCTAGGAAGTTATATCCACAAATCAATGAGGTAAGGGGTGTTGCTCATATGGTAGAGCACTTGCTTTGCATGCAAGAGGTATGAGGATTGATACCCCACATCTCCAATTAATAATAATAAACCTTTATGCTCCATTTCCAAAGAACATAAGGCAATAGCCTTAGTACTAAATTGATTAGACTTATGATATTCATAAATCGCTTTATTTGGTGAGTCATAGTGATTTCTAAAAACAAAACTCTAGACCTTTATGCTCCATTTCCAGAGAACATAAGGTCATAGTCTTAGTTTTAAATTGATTAGAATTTACTCTCTTCTATCAAAGACATTGCTTTTTCCTTCATCAACAATAGAAGAGAACAACAACATAGAATGAGTAATTGATAAAAGAGAATAAAGCCTAAATGATGTTCTTTGAAGGAAGAAGTGATGTCTTTGATAGAAGAGAATAATAATGTACGATGAATAATTCTATTTTTAGTTGGGCCTGGTTAACATCATCTTCTTTAAAATCATCTCAACCAATTCATATATATATATATATAAGCTAATGGTTTTATAATAATCAATTCAGAAAAATCATTTATGTGAGAGATTTATAATTAGTTCTATATCATCATTTTCCTACTATCTTGTTCAAATATTGATTTCTATGGCACTCCTAAATAATTGCAAGTCTCCATGATATATCATTTTATTGCATTTTTGATTTTGGGCATCCTTTTGTTGGACCATAATCCATGTTCAAGCTTCCTTTAACATTAGTAAACTGGAGCGATTGTCAATTTTCTATGGTATACAACACTGAGGGTCAGGTTCAATCCAAATGTTATTGATCTCCATGGAATCTAATCCTCTTCTTTGTAAGACTTGTAATCTATCAAGAATTGCATTCTCTTGCAAGGAATCAGATATGTTGTTACTTTGTAGTGAAACATTTCTATAGCCTTCCATATTTTTAATTACATCATTTAGACTTTGTTCTCTTCTATCAAAGACATTACTTCTTCTTCATCAAGGGTTAGGCATGATTTTATTCCACCATTGGTATCATTCAAATAGATGCCTGTAAACTTCTATATGGGTTCATCTTCTAGAGCCAAGCCCTGATCTTGAAATGGTAAAAATGCTATGAAGGCTTGTTATTGCTTCTCCACTACTATATTTAATTTGAATAACCTAGGAAAAAGAGAGAGGCCAAAGTAACTTTTACTACATGTTTAAAGAACATTGAGTTGATTCTACAATTTGCATTATCAAAAGAGAATGTGGTAGCCATTTATGTAGGTTTTACTTTCAAAAATATTTGCTCTGGAAACATTAGAAAGCTTGTTAGGATAGAAGAAAAACTCAGCATTCTTTGCTAATGGACCTCATGCCAATCCACAACATACTTAATATAACTAAAATAAATTTTTTGGTCAAGTGGAAAAACATCCAAATAAATTTTTTTAAAAAATTTAGTTCTGTACAAGGAAGTTAATTTTCTGACTATCTTGACTATGAAAAATAGCAGAAGATAGAACATCAAAACATTGCTCAAACATTTTGTTGTGAAACGAATTTAGAAGTTGCCAAAACAAAATAAGAAGCTTCCAAAGGCAAATCAAAATCATTTTCCCACCATGGATGGACATGCCAAGGATGACTAGTAGTCCATCTTGAAGCTCCATGACCATGTTGTTGGCCTTGCTATGTAGGGTGATTGCTTTGATGACATCCACGATAATTTTGGCACCTCTGAGGTAAACTCAAATGACATTGATGCTATCACTGGACCACCTGATAGTTTCCATGGTGATTCTAATGCCCACTCACCATCACTGTGTGCACTATCATTGCTGCTATAGGATCTACTATGCTAATGTTGCCTTTTAGTGCTAAAAAAAAGCTACCTCTACATCGCACAAGGCCACTATTATTTCCCCTATTGGTGTTGGTGTACTAGAACATGGTCATCCTAGGAGTCCAGGGCATCTCGGTGTTGCTGCATCACTGGTTGACACTCTTGGGGCCACCCTCATGGATGTAGTAGCCATGGGTAGGGTGTGATGGTGGCATGGATAGAGTGTGACCATGATAGAGTGCTAGTGGATGTGGCAACCACAAGAAATTGCTAGTAGAAAATTGCATTTTTTCCCATTTTTGAGATCTAACATGGCAATGGTGACAAACTTCATCCCTTTCCACCCACCATTGCACCAGATGTGTTCGCCTCTCAGCCAAAAAATTTCATAAGTAAGTCTTATATTACCACCCCACATGCATAAAATAATATGTGTTTTGTTATCCAACATCCCACCATTACCTATTTGGTAAACTCACAAGATCCTAACCCATGATATTAAAATTCAANTGAGCTATGGAGGCATGAATGGTGGTCATTGCTCCCTTGCACAACACCAAATGTTGCTTAACATAGTTACCATAGAAGTAGAGGTAGAGATGCAATTGTAGGTGCAAGTGCAAGTGAAGTGCATGGTCATGGTTGCTATTACTTCCACTGCTACCCGCTAGATAGGATAATGATAAGCATCTAGTGGAATGGCATTGATGGGTATGTTTGTTTATTGCATCATAATACACTCTTAACATTTCTCTTGAATCCTAATGACAAGACTCTAGGATGCTGAGATTGCTAACCTTCCTCCCCCCATTGTGAGGCTTGTATTTTTTTGATCCTTTCCTATAAAAAATTTTAAACTTGGATGTGGATGGAGAGATGGTTGCATTGATCAACCATATCCAACATGTTTGTCTATCAACCCTTTTTAATAATTACAAGGTATCCCATAATCCATTTCAATTTGTGCCGTGCATTTTATTTTTTCCTTTTCTTTTATTTTCAAGGGTGTTGGAATTTAAAAATAAAATAGTGAAAAAAATTTAAGAGTATAGAGGAGCACTCTAGCATAACACAATGATAAAGGCATAAACCTAAATGGTATAGTCAATGAAAAAGAAGAAAATGCAATAATTGGGAATCTAAAATTGAAACTAAAGTTAAATACATCTAGTAAACCGTATTGCATTGGTTGAACCATACCCATTTCAAATTTCATTTTTACTAAATTTACAACTTAACTTTGGCTACTTAATTTTTCTCTTTACAATATATATATGTATGTATGTATGTATGTATGTATAAGTTAAAAAAAACTAAAATTAGATATGAAGCATAGGATAACACTTCATTATTATTTAATCACAACATTATTAGCCAAGGACACCACCATTAGCTTACTAGCCCAAGCCTAGTTGCATGCAAAAACCAAAAATAAAAAACAAGAGTAGACCAAGCATCTTATGATAGTGTCATATCTAATGAAAAAAAACACATGCATAGTTACATGCTAATGCAGTTGGAGTAGTTGACATAGAACACCATAAAACTAGAGCCATTGCCCATGTATGGGCAAGCATGCTACATGGAAGGCCAATCAACCATAGAGCTTGCTAAAATGGAGAACTAGGAGAATTTTGTTGGGTTAACATTATTGTTGTCCTAGAGATTAGCTAGCTAGATTTCATAGTAGTAGGCACAGGTGGAAACATCATTTGGATGAATCACTACTCCATATTGGTCAATGAATAAGATAAGGCCAAGAAGAACATTGGTAGGGAGTGTATGGTAGTATGAGCCAAACAAACCAACATCGCCATTACAAATCCAAAAGGGGATTACATGCCTACAAATGCGAGGAATTTTGGAAAGAAAACCCTCAAAGTAGTGGGAATGGGAATGTAGATGAATAAGTAGGGTAAGACTTGGGGGGTCAGTATGGCTATGGTGGGGAAGGAAGGAAGTTAAATTGTTCATTATTTATGCTCTTTTCATGCCATTAGTGCTCGACTCTTCTCTTATTACTTATTTTTCAAGGCACAACCACCTCCTACACCTCTTGATCCACTCTACAAATTTGGACTTTTTTGAAACTACAACTGGTGAGTCAACATTGCTTATGGGGTTAATTGGTGGGCTAGTAATGGGTATTGAATGGGAGGGATGGCCTCAAAAAATAGATGTGGAATCAATAGCAAAAGAAGGTAGGAAGGGAGCCCAAGAAGGAGGGTTGGGACATGGCTGAGTAGCATCAAGTGAAGTAGGGTATTGAAATTAAACCTATGACTTGGATTTCCATGTCAAAGCTTCTATCACTAAGCTAATAATTCATATCCTTAGGAATTTGAATCAATGTTCTTTAATGCTCTACATGCCCTTTCCATTCCCATTTATTTTGCATTTCTCTTACATGACTTGACCTCATGGTGATACAAGCTTGCCAACACCTCAATATGATTATCAAAGACCTATTTATAGATCCTCAATGTCAATGGATCAAAAACTAGACTTAAAATATAGTATAAATATTTTTTAAACATTTAAAATTCTCAAACTATGATTAGACTATGATGAACATTTAACTAGCATTTCTATTTGTGAATGCATAGTGATTCAAAGTTGGCATATTATTCTTAATCATGCAAAAGCTTGAGTATGTTCTATTTATTAGTATGATTAGGTTGTAATGTGTGTCTTTCTCATAGTCCTAACTACAATAAGCTTGTGTAGTAGTTGGTCCAACCTTAAAGTGCAAACCTATAGTCATGATCTTACTATGATCTACATCCACCTAGTACCTCATTATGATTGGACTATGATATATAGGTATCTTATAGCTAGATTTAATAATCAAATCCAATGATCATGTGGTTCATAGACATTGTGACTTGGTTGCACTTCATAAGTATGACTAAATTATGACTTGCAATCTACTCCCAACACCTGCATAAAGGGTTAATACATAATAATGCTTGGAAACTAGCTCATAATTCATAAAATGTAATGAACTATAGCTAGGCTATGACTAGGAGTTCACTTAGAATAATATAAAACATAAAAATTATGTAACACATAATAATCAAATAAAAACTAAACACACCTATATGACATGCAACATGAATGAGTAATAGGTTATAGACAAATGTGCTCATACCCTAAATCCTCTATCCTTCAAAGAACACTTATTTTGGATAGCATGAAGTTCCTATTAAGATTCGTGAGATAGAACCATTTGATGGAAATTCTAAAATATGATTGAAATCTCATAAAATAATCAACTTTTAATTTCACATAAGTCATGATATAAAAGTATGAGTTATGGTCTTTTACTATGAGCTTACCACAAGTGATGGTGCTTCATCACAAGGCAACCATGAGTTGTGGTGCTTTATCACAAGTTGATCATGAGTCATGTTTTGTGAAGAGTCAGTGAAATTTTGAATACTGAGGATACCGTGAGTTGTGGTCTAATACAATAGTTAAAAAATTTGAATTTTTGAATACCAAGAGTCATTGTGAATTTACCTTAACTAAAATCTATTCCATGAGGTAACCATAAGTTGTTGTTGTCAATTTTGGATCAACCACAAGTCATGGTTGACATCATGAGTTGATCCTAATTTATGGTTCTTTACCACAAGCTGAGCATGGATCATGGCTTGTAAAAAATAAATCTCTACAATACCACAAGTCATGGTGAACTCAAGATTTGCAAACTTGCAATACCATGACCTGACCATGAGTCATGGTCAATATGAAAATTTTGAATAGCTAATGATTCTAGAGTTGGATTTGCATAGAACTTGATTCATTGAAGTCACCCCAAGCTACTAAAAAACCTACAATGCAAAATTGATCTAATTGAATTGATTTTATAGGGAAATTGATTGATCCACTTAAATGACTTTTGAACTTTCAAATAGATAGCTGAATCAAAACTGCAATAAATGTGTTAAAAATACTTTAATGAAATTGATGATGA
>MNCI01035111.1:476358-514155 GCA_015680685.1 Gnetum montanum | reverse complement strand
TTCACTCTATGACTCCTACTACGGGCACACAGAAATTATTCTAACTTTAGAATGACTAAACTACAAGAATATGGCTAAGGGTCTAAGTCTAACTCCTTAAACAAAGGGTGCCACCTCTTATTTATAGAAGGTGAGGTAGGAAGTGATATTGCGTATGTGATATCATGTACGCGATATTGCGATTCATCATACCCCCATGACTGAATGAAAACTCGTCCTCAAGTTCCTTACAAAATATTGGGATGGTATGATATGATTGACTTGAATGAAAACTAATGGTGAATGGGATGATGTGTGAATGGATCAATCATTACAATACATGACAATATTAATGTTCATGACTAGAAGAATGAACACTATACACAATTGACATGCAGCCTTCTTTGCCAGCTGAGAGAGAAGAGGGAGAGAGAAGAGAAGAAGACGTGTTGCTGCCGATGCTAGGATTGCGCCTTCTGTTGTCCATGCATAACCATGCCATCAATCTTGTTCTTTGCACAACTATTCTAGCACCAGTCCATCCTGAGTGTTTCCTCCAATTCTAGTCCATTGATGTATGATTGCCATCTGCACATACAACATAGTCACATATGAGCAAGGATAAGTAAATCACAATACAGTTGATACCTTGCCTCGGTGTAAGGTCATTGGCTGAGTTGTGATATGGNTATTCGTATGGTAGAGTGTAGGGGTACCTCGCCACTCATCAATGGCTAATATGGATTCTAGAGATATAACACTGGTGACTACACAAGGTGTAGGGGTTAGGAGAAAATTGAAAAAATTGGACTAGGGCCCCCATGACTAAGAGTGATCCGCCGGTAGTGATAGAATGGAAAAAGATAAGGAATAAGAAAGATGGAGAAAAAGAAACAACGACAATGCTGATAAAATGGATGTCAGAGATGGGAATGAACAAAATAAATGTTAATTGTGGAAATTTTTAAGGGAAAGAAGTTAACTAATGCATCAAATAGGAATGCTAGTGGGTCCTCCATAAAGCAAACGCATGCCCTTTATGCCTTGACAATCCCACATTCAAAGAGTCCGTAGGCTCTAGAAATGTCATTCAAAAGCAAGAGTTAAAGTCTTAACCACAAGAATTTACCAAAAAGAAAACAATGCATCAACCAAAATATATACTACTGATACAACTGGCAATGAAGTCGAGAATGGAGAAAGAATGATGGGAAGAAGAGAATGGAATAGAGTCCTAAGAACAAGGTGGTGTATAGCCCCTTGTGTATTTATGATTAATGTGACTAAGTAGATCTCATTCCAAATCTAGCCTCAAATAATCCACATCTAGTGACTTCACATTAATACACTTGGCCAATCCATCCACTTGAAGTAACAGGAATGCTTTTGCCAAAGAGTCACCACCATTCTGAGGAAACAAGAAAGCGAGAAGTAGGAAGTGAGAAAGGACCTTTAGTTAGAGGGAACATGTTTGTTTAGTTCCATAACTAGTGCTTGTAGCCCAGATGATTATTTTGTCTAAGGGGTGTGCTTTGAATTCTCACTATTTTTCTATTTTTTTTATTTTTTTGCATGAGAACCACACCATGAAAAGACTTATTTTTATTACCTCAGCTTTCCAATAATGGAGCAATGCCAGAATGGTAAGGAAAACTCAAGAAGAAAACATCCAAGCACCCAAAAGAATGGCCAACACAAATGCATCAAATCCCCTTGAAGTCACACCCTTTTTAGTCTTTGAGCCCTTCCTCAGTTTGAGAAATGCCTAGTCACCAATTCATTAATAGTTTTATTTAAGAAAGGGACCGTACAGTTCTCAGCCAAGAGAGACCATAGAAATTTATAAATGCATGGATAACATGGACTCATTTCCTATTATATCAAAAGAACCATGCCTTAGTATCAACATTATAACTCAAAGGTAAAAACCAAACATTAGCAATCAATAGAATATAGTTCATACCACCATCAGGAGCACTTATTAGGTGATGAACCTAACAAAAAAAAAACAATCACACAAAGAAATGAAAAAGTATAATGATGTTAAAAAATAAAAACAAGAAAAGTTAAAGAAATTTGTAAAAAAAAAAACTTAAAAAAATGGAACTGAGGGCCTCAATTTGTTAGTAGAGTTGGCCATCTTCCCCATGACTGAGCTGGAAGGGGGAGATTCAAAATAGTGAGCAGGGTCATCCCTTCTCAGAGGTATTATGTGCATTGACCATTCTAAATTCATGGAAAGCTTTAGTTTGTTGCACATTGACTAACAATCTCTTATCAGGGCTCTCAGGTTTGTATATGGTCATGGCCCTTGAAGGAAAGGTTGTATGAATAATGTAAGGTCCTTCCCATAGTGTTTGAAACTTTGTGCGTTGGGGCACATGTGTGGGGTTCTAGTATAGAACCTTATCTCCTGGTTGATACTTAACTTTTCAAATTTTCAAGTCGTCACATTGCTTGTTATATGCCTTGTGCAACTCATTTGATGACAGGGCAGCTAATCGATTTTTGTCTAGCATGTTTAAAGTTGCCAACCTTTGTTTTTGTGCTAGATCAAGATCGAGGTGGAGGTCACAAGCCATTGATAGTGTATGGAGCTCAGTTTGAATTGGAAGTGTTGGAAGCTTTTCGTACACTAACTCATAGGGAGAGTAGCCTATAGGGAGTTTCCAAGTGGAGAGGTATGCCCAAAGAGAATCATTCAATTTAGTGCTCCAATCTTGCCTATACTTGCTAATTGTCCTCGTCAATATTTTAGTGATCTCCCTATTGGTGACCTCAGCTTGTCCATTAGCTTGGGGGTGATAAGGTGTAGTCAATTTATGTTCAACCCCTAAGCATTGCATTAACTTCCAAAAAGTTGCACCTGTGAAATGTGTTCCATTATCCAAAATAAGTGCACGTGGCACACCAAACTTATTTATGATTTTTTGTTGCACAAATCATGCAACGGTGGATGATGTGCAGTCCGTAACAACAATNTTATGATTTTTTGTTGCACAAATCATGCAACGGTGGATGATGTGCAATCCGTAATAACAACTGCTTCAGCCCATTTCGTTAGATAGTCTACAACAACTACAATGTAAGCTTTTTCATTGGAAATTGGTATAATGGGCCCCATAAAGTCTATTCCCCAAATGTCAAAGGGTTCTAACAGTTGAATCCATTGTTACAGACCCTCCATTCTAGCAGTCATTCCCCCATCACATTGACAACGCTCACAAGATCAAACAAATTGATGGGTATCTTGAAATAATTTTGGCCAGTAATATCCTACAAGTAGGATCTTAATAGTCGTTCGTATCCCCACATAGTGACCCCCACAAGGGCCCTCATGAGTGTCTTGGAGAACTCTCAATTAGTCTACCTTGGGCATGCACCATTGAACCAAGCCATCAGGACACACTTTGTAATGTTCTCTGTTGATCTCCATGAAGTACTTGGCTTTGTGAAGAAACTATTATTTCTTCCTAAAGTCCAGGTCCTGTGGGGTTTTTTGGGTAAGGAGATAGGTGAGAATGCTTCATCGGGAATATGGGTAAGGACCAGTTCTTCTCCGTGGGTTGGTTATTCACTACACTGGCAAAGAGGGCTTCATCAAGAAAATTATCAAACATTACATATTCATCCTCTTTGGTATCCTAGTGCAACTGAGATAAATGATGTACAACCACGTTCTCGGTGCCTTTTCGATCGACCATCATTAGATCAAACTCCTGTAGGATTAATCGTTGGCTTGTTCATGAGGAACCAGATTACACTATGATCCGTGTGGATGAAAACTTTGTACCCTAACACATAGTGCCTAAAATTATCTAGTGCAAACACTAAATCCATTAACTCTTTCTCTGTAGTTTTGTAGTTAAGTTGTGCACTGAAAATACTCCTACTTACACAGTGGATGTAGTAAGGATGTTTTTGGTCATCTAACTATGTAAGTACAACTCCTAAAGCATAATTGGACATGTCAGTCATTATATGGAATGGTATGAACTAGTCAGGAGCTTGTAGAATGGGAGTTTCTACAAGCTTTTGTTTTAGAGTTTGGAATGCTTGTTCACATTCCCTGGTCCACTCGAATGGTACGTCCTTCTTTGTTAGCTCTACCAACAGTTTGGTAATCTTGGAGAAGTTCTCAATGAATCTCCTATAGTAGCCAGTGTGTCCAAGGAATGATTGAATGTCTTTGATATTTTTTGGTTGTCAGGTGATTCCTTGGATTACCAAAATTTTGTCTAGGTCTACCTCTATTCCTGCATGTGAAACTTTATGTCCAAGTACTACGCCTTCTTGGACCATTAAATGGCTTTTCTGCTAGTTGATCCTTAAATTAGTTTCTACGCATATTTTTAGCACTTCCTCTAACCAGTCCAAGGCTTGATCAAAACTTGTTCCATAGGTGGAGAATTCGTCTATAAAGAATTCTACTCTGTTCCCTATCTACTGTTGGAATATGCTTAGAACTAGGTGTTGAAACGTGGCAAGAGCATTGCACAAGACAAACAACATTTTTTTATATGCAAAGGTTCCCCAAGGACTAGTGAATGTTGTCTTGGCTTGGTCTTCTGGGGCTATTAGTATTCAATTGTATCCACTATAGCCATCCAGAAAACTGTAATAGCAATGCCCTGCTATGGTGTCTAAGACTTGGTCAACGAATGGAAGTGGAAAGTGATCCTTAAATGTTGCCATGTTTAGCAGCCTAAAATCTATGCACATCCTCCATTTGCCTCCCTTTTTAGGCATGATCACTAGAGGGCTAACCCATTCGCTATCAGCACTGGGATATATGAATCCAACCTTAAGAAGCTATTCTAATTCTTCTTTTACTATTTGCTTCAATTTTGGGTTCAATTGCCTTTGTGGTTATTTTTGAGGTTTCATGGAGGGGTCAGTGTAAATCCTATGTTGGCATATCCTAGGATCTATTCTAGTTAATTCAGGATATGACCAGGCAAAGGATTTTGACCACTTATTTATTACTTTTAACAGTCTTTCTTTTTGTTTGGAAGCAAGTCTTGCGTTAATGATTACCGATTTTCCATTTTTGAGGGTCATATATTCCAAACTGGTGGGTAATGGTTTCAATTCTAGGGGCTCTTGTTTGAACTTTTTAGGAATTTCCAACTTCCCCTAGTTTATTTTTTCAAGGTTAAGGTTTGGAAGATGGCAACGGACTTACTCTAGTGCATCTATGCTTTCAATATAAGTGCAATTTATTCCCTCAGTTAGTTCCATGCATGTTAGTGAGTTGTTCTCTTGATCAATTATCAACCACTGAGTGTCTTCTTGTTGTGTTGCTACTGCAGACAGGCACTTTTGTATATTAATGTCTTATGCATACTGGTTTCATGTAGGCAATGCTAAACTTTTCACAACCCATAATTTCTGTACACAATTGCACCCTATATCATTGTATGCGATGCATGGAACCTTCTTCTTCTTGATCTTTCCAAAAGTATTCTTCTTGGATATTTCTAGGGAAAGATCGCGGATTCCTAGGCATGCATCTATAGTGCTTAGCCATGCCCTTTCCATTATTATTGGGAAGTTCCCTTTATTGTTATTCACTTGTATCACTAGGAAATTAGCTAGGTACAACCACCTACACATAGTGGTAACGATGTCCTCCACCAGTCCCAAGGGAACAGTGATGGACTGGTCAGCCAACTCTAGGAGAATATTGCTCTTCCTTAATGAAGGCAGGTTCCAAGCTTTGTACATCTCTTATGATATTAGATTAACTCCGGAACCTGAGTCCAAAAGAGCTTTTCATAGCTCATTCCCAGCGATTTGGAGATAGATTAGAGGGCTTCCAGGATCAGAGAATTTCCTAGGAAGGTGGCCAACCTTAATCCAGTCAGTAACAGCATGTGTTAACATAACTGTATGTGTTGAGCTCAGTGTTTGGTTTGAAGGGAGCTCTAAAGCCTTATTTGATGGGGAGGCGTTTAGAGGTTCAACCACTTGTGGTTGTGAGGGCTTGGTTGGACTGTTGGTTTTAAAGAAAGGTCTTTTCTTCATACGGTTGTCAGCACCAATAACGGGTTGAAGATTCACAGCCCTTGTGGCATTGCGTTACTGCAGTTGAGTAGGGAGTTCCCCTTCTATTGTTGGAGCGAGTGGTAATGGAGCTATTGGTGTGAGAGTTGCAAAAGGATTTGATGGATGGTATGTTTGTGGGTTATCTCCCCTAGGAGAAGGAGTTCTATAATACTCATGAGCTTGGTAATGATGTTGTGATGTAACGTGACTAACAGAGTCACGTGGAGAGATTGGATGCTGCACGTAGTAGCCATATGGGTCCGGTTGCTAGTAGGGGTATTGTTGCGTTGGTGGTGGCATCCCCCATGATGGTGGGTATTGCCATTGTTGATGTTGCTCAATGGATTGTGGTGGAGTTCCACTTGGATAATATGTTGAAGGTTAGTGGAACTACCTTGGGTTACCTTGGGGATAAGGTAACCGTCGGGGTGCTTGTCGTTTATTAAGTTGTGGATTGAGTGCATACACCCCAGACTCTTGTAGATGTGAGATCACTGGGCAACATCCTTTAGGATGGTCCTATTGGCATATCTCACATCCACCATCATTGTCTGTGTCTGAATCCACAACCTCTTTTGTGATGGCCATTTTTCCATTACCCTTGTTACATGCATTTTTCTCTTCTCTCTTTTTCTTTTTGTCACGGTCACTACCTCGCTCCCTAGACTCCTATACAATTTTAAGAACAATTTCAAACTTGCTAGCCATGGAGTCCCACATTTGTTCTACCTTTGCCGATACTTCTATTGTTAACTTTTGGAGAGGAAAAGTTTTCCTATTCACCATCTCTTCAAGTGGTGACTCTTCTTCCTCCTTGCAAAATCTCACTCCCCTTTTTTAGAGGGAAGGATCTCGGTTATACTCTTTCGCACTTTCTCTCTTTCATAGCTCACCTTCTTCTTTGACTACTTGCTCTAGAAATATATGAATTTGATGAGACCTAAGCTCTAATAATCTTCCTTGGGCATACATTCCAAGGGTTCTTCTTGTTTCATGCCTAAGTCCATCCATGATATGGTGTAGTTGATCCCACTACGAATAACCATAGCCAGGGCAACGATGTAATAGTGTGTAATAGTGGCCCATGACAGCATCCAAGGGTTCATGATTTCCTTGCTTCCATCCTTGGATTTGCTTCCACAAGTTAGACACTCGAGAGTACATTTGGTACTTATCATTAAATATTTCTAACATTTTACTTCACCTTCAAATGGATTCAATTTCTAAGGACCGATACCAGCTTTCAGCTTCTTTCACTAGTATCCTTGGGAAAAACTTCAATTTTTTCCATTCATTTTCTATGTTTTGCAAGGCACATGCATCATGGAATGCTTGTAAATGATTTTTAGGATCAGAATTGTATCCCCCTTCAATTCATGAGATGTTATTCATGTCTAACCTCTTGATCCTACTATTCTTTTGGTGCCTTGTTGGAACTCTTATGACCTCCATTATATCTAGCATGCTTCTACTTGTGAGTAGCGGTTCTTTGTGATCATCTCGTTCATAGTGTCTATGGTGTCTATGCGGTTTCCTACTCTCCCTTCTTCTATGCCTTGATTCCTTAGAGTGCTCTCATCCTCGTTCTCGACTGTCTCGTTGATGTTTTCACTCTGTTTTCCTTTATCCTCATGATTGGTTTCCCTATGACTACATCCGGATACTGAAGGAGAGGGTGAAGGTGACAATGAAGGTGAAGAAGAAGGAGAACCATCACCATGATGGTGTTTTCTACCTTCTCTTCAGTGGTCTTGGCCTCGATTGTGATCACGATTAGAACATCCACCCTTATCGTGTGTTTGTGTTCCTTCTTTGAACACTTCATGTTCGTGGGTATCAGAACCAGGGTTGTGAATAGTGGTGTGAAGGTTTTGATACACCACCTCATAACCAGTGTTAGGAGGAGGAACATCATTTTGTGGGGAACCTGTTGGAGTAGGTTCACCATCCTCAATTTTGCTCAAAATGTGCAGAGTGTCATGGGGCCATGTACCCTTCAAGGATGTCTGGTATCTCTCCTGTCGCAAGTCCCNCTTCAAGGATGTGTGGTATCTCTCCTGTCGCAAGTCCCTTTGACATGGAGCTTCTGTGGGATGATAGTCCCTTGTGTCATGATCATATGCAACGTATTCTATATATAAAAGTGGCATTCCTATTCATGTGAGAGCACAAAGGAGCATGTTGGGGACTGATCAGTCTAGAGGTAACACTATGTTACCCTTCAAGTATCTCCAATGTAGTTGTTCATCTTGGTGGAGAATAAAGGTGAAATTGGGTACATACTCATAGGGATGAGTATATACCACACGAAACTATTGAGGAACTAGTGAATCTTGGTTACGTGTCTTATGTTGCCGACTGCCTCTTGTGTTAGTCCTAGGCAGTGAAGTGCTCTTATGTGAAGAAGAAGACATTTTTGTCTTATTCAGTGTGCAATATACCATTGTCTTATCTTTCTTTGATTAATCCTAAGGGTTCATTCTAATGTTCCAACAATATGAATGATTTCCTATGTTCTACGTAGCGCACAAACAACTAAGTCCCCGAAAACGGCGCCAATGATGAGTGGCGAGGTACCCCTACACTCAACCATACGAATATGAGCATTTCATGCATGATCCGGTCAAACTCCAAGGACTAAGTGCTTACATGCCTTAATGGAACACTTAGGGTTAATCAATCATTGTCTTCCCAAACTTACTTGTATTGTCATGGTTGTATGGTTAAGTAAGCTTGAGGTATATGATTTTTATAACTTTTACCTTTTTTATGTCTTCTGCTAATAAAGGAGAGGGAGAGAGAACTAAGTGGCTAATTTATCTTAACTATTCACCAGCTAGTTTCTAAATGTTCCTAACACTAGTATCCATTCCAACTTGCCATACGCATCCTAAACCAGTGCAACTCTGTTGGGATTACCAAACGCTAATCATTACTGGGTTACCAAGCGCTACACACATGCTCGAAGCAGTTGTATTGAGTATACTTAACTAAGAGAGACAAAGGTTGAGAGAGATATTAATTAACTAAGAAAGCATTAAACATTCAACAATAATTAATTACTAATTAGCTTAATCTGTATGCTGCAAGGTTTATCATAAAGTTCATCTTTATTGTTGTACAAAAATGTGTGCTCAGGTACAAATTTCTCGAATAAAGATCCGGTCATTCTATGACTCCTACTATGGGCACACAAAAATTATTCTAACTCTAGAATGACTAAATTGCAAGAATCTGGCTAAGGGTCTAAGTCTAACTCCTTGAACAAAGGGCACTACCTCTTATTTATAGAAGATGAGGTAGGACACGATATCATGTATCGCGTGGTGAATGCAATATCGCGTAGGTGATATTGCGGCTCATCAAGTTCCAATAAAGAAGGTGAAGAACACTCTCTTTAAGATCAGCAACAACAACTATCTACTGTAACAAGTAATGCAATATCTGCTTATATGTCAAGGTGCAAGGGTAATGCTTACAGTTAACCTTTGGCCTGAAGCAAGATTGGTGAATGGTGCACTTGGCATGATTCATAGTATTATGTATACTTAAGGTAAATAGCCACCTACATTACCATTGTACATTATTATTGATTTTGACTCCTACATTGGATGTGCCTTTGATAATGGTAATCCCCATCATGTGCCAATTGTACTTGTGGTCCGAGGCGCATCTTGTCAGTCACCATTACGGTTGGCATGGGCCATGACTATTCATAAATCTCAAGGAATGACACTAGATAAGGCTACTATTAATGTTTGTTGCATTATCTGGAGTTAAGACCATTGATTCTTTAAAGACTCATCCTCCTTTTCATGTGCAAAGATATAGAAAGATTTCAAATGCTAAACATCTTCAAAGTAAAATTGCACAAGAAGTTTATTTTGCTGAGTTGGAGAATCAGGCATATTGAGTTCACACTTATCATTGAATTTTTCCTTTTGCTCAATCCTATTATATAGCTCTGTAATGTTTGTTACAATAATTGTGCAATGTATTCCTTCATCAACATATATGAAATATATAAAATTTTATTTTAACTAATTTATGTTTACCAGTATATATTATTTGGAATGCAAATAGTGATGATAACTTAAAAAATTAAAAAAAAATTAAATACTACTGATAGGCCACAAAATCGCTACACAAGAGAACTTATAGGTCTAATGTTTGTTGCATTATCTGGAGTCAAGACCATTGATTCTTTAAAGATTTATCCTTCCTTTCATGTGCAAAGATACAGAAAGATTTTAGATGCTAAACATCTCCAAAGTAGAATTGCACAAGAATTTTATTTTGCTCAGTTGGAGAATTAGGAATATTGAGTTCATACTTATCATTGTATTTTGCCTTTTGCTCAATCCTATTATACAGCTCTATAATATTTGTTGCAATAATTGTGCAGTGTATTCCTTCATCAACATATATGAAATATATAAAATTTTATTTTAACCAATTTATGTTTACCAATATATATTATTTGGAATGCAAATAGTGATGATAACTTAAAAAATTAAAAAAAAATTCTACTCATAGGCCGTAAAACTACTACACAAGAGAACTTATGGGTCTAATGTTTGTTGCATTATCTAGAGTCAATACCATTGATTCTTTAAAGATTCATCCTCCTTTTCATGTGCAAAGATACAGAAATATTTTAGATGCTAAACATCTCCAAAGTAAAATTGCACAAGAAGTTCATTTTGCTCAGTTGGAGAATTAGGCATATTGAGTCCATACTTATCATTGTATTTTTCCTTTTGCTCAATCCTATTATATAGCTCTATAATGTTTGTTGCAATAATTATGCAATGTATTCCTTCAACAAAATATACGAAATATATAAACTTTTATTTTAACCAATTTATGTTTACAAGTATATATTATTTGGAATGCAAATACTGATGATAACTTAAAAAATAAAAAAATTAATTAAATTCTACTCATAGGTCATGAAACTGCTCCACTAGCTTAGATATATATATTGATCAAGATGATTTTAAAAAAAATAATGTTAACAAAGCCCGACTATTGGACGAGGTAACAAGATAACTAAAAATGGAATCACTCATCCCTCCTCTGTTTCTCTACCACTTACCCAATTTAGTTTCACCCTCTCGGTCAAGTTTGCTCTTTCTTTGTTGGTTCATGGAATTTTTGAGCATGAACCAACAAAGAAAGAGCAAACTTGACCAAGAGGGTAAAACTAAATCTGGTAAGTGGTTGAGAAACAGAGGAGGGATGAGTGATTCCATTTTTAGTTATCTTGTTACCTCATCCAGTAGTTGAGCTTTGTTAACATCATTTTTTTTAAAATCATCTCAGCCAATATATATATATCTAAGCTAGTTATAGTTCTTCTTGATTGCATATTTGTTCATTTTTCTTGACTTTTTGTCTCTTGGATTAAATGATCTTTACTTGTATTGTCTTCTTTCATGTTCCATTGCATTAATGAAGTGGTTGTGGCTTTTTCAATACTTTGATATGTTAAACAATTTGACAGAAACAAATGGTCTTCTTTCTTATCTTCATGTTTCTTTNTCATCATTTGTTAATTAAGTGAATGATAGCAATAATTTTTCAAGATTTGAGACATAAAACACATTTCTAATTTCAGACTAATTTCCATCTTTCAAATTGATTCTTATAACACATGTTTCAAGAATCTGAATTTTTCTATCATCTTCAAAGTATCACTTCCCAAGGCCTATTATCAATGTTACATTAGTGAAGTCTTCAATCCTTGATGTCATATGATTTTTGCAACCTATTTCTAATAACCATTTGCTTCATGAAATGTACTTGTTTGATTGAAAAATCCATGAAACATTGGTTCCTCATTTTCTTTTATTGTGAGCCCTCTTTCAAATTCTAAAATCTTGCTTTGCTTTTTTGTAGTTCTAAGTGATTTTCTACGAATTTTGGAATCATCTTTTTTCTTTTTTTTTCTTTTTTTTGTATGCCTTCTTTTTTATCTTTAATGCTTTCATGTTGAATTTTCTTTTTTGGTGATGAATTCTTGGTAGAATTTTAGTTATGATTAATCTCTAATTTTTCTTCATGTTTTATTTTCCTCTTTGTTTCTTTAATATGATATTTCTATTCTTGAGTTTTTGAACTTTCTAATTTTTCTTGAGATATAAATGTGCCTTCCTTGTTTTCATATTTTTCTTGAATGAACTACCATATTTCATTGCTATTCTTTAAATTTGAAATTAAATTTCTAATTTTTCCATAAATTGAATCACATATGATACCTTTTACCAATTCTACATCTTTGATGGTTTTCTATAATTTCTTCTTAAAATTATTATTTAATGTTTTTTTATATGTACCTATCTTTGTTTACAATGTTCCAGCATTGTAATCCAATAGCTCCTTTGTTAATCTTTTCCATAAATCTGAAATTTTGAGTGCCATCTAAAAGAATTGAACATCTAGAAAAACTATTATCTAGATCTTTCATGGCTTAAACCTTTGGCTCTAATACTAATTTTGAGATTTGTAAGATGAAACCCTTGATGAGAATTTTGAAATTCTATTGAAATTTGATAAAAATAATTAAAATTTGATTTACCATCAATTATGATATAATAGCAAAAGACATGGTTTTTCACCATAGCTTACCATGAGTTTTAATACTTCACCATGAGTAGATTATGAGTTATGGTGCTTTATCATGAGCTGAGCACAAGCCATGATTTGTGAACAATTAATGAAATTTTAAATATTGGGGATACCACAAGTCATGGTATTATACAACGATCATGAAATTTGAATTTTTAAATACCACAAGTTGTGGTGAATTTACCTTAATTAAAATTGGTTCCACAAGGCAAACACATGTCATTGTTATCAATTTTGGATCAACTATGAGTTGTGGATGACATCACAAGTTGATCACAAGTCATGGTTCTTTACTACAAGCTGACCACAAACCTTGGTTTGTAAAAAGTTAATCTTTGCAATACCACAAGTTGTGGTGAACTCATGGTTTATAAACCTATAATACCATCACTTGACCATGAGTCATGGTCAATATGGAAATTTGAAATATTTGATGATTTTGAAGTTGGACTTGAATGGAACTTGATTCATTGGAGTCATCTTGAGATGCTGAACAACCTAAGGTGTAGAATTGGTTTGACTAAATTGATTTTTTAGGGAAATTTATTGATCCCACTTGAATGACTTTTAACCTTTCAAATAGATTACTAGACCAAAACTACAATTAATTTAATAAAAATACTTTAATAGAATTGATGATGGTGATGAACTAATGATGAGATAAATTAGGAAACTCTTGGTAAAAATGGTGGTAACTATTGTTCATAGATGAATGGAGGTTATGAGGGAATTATTGATGAATGAAAGTTGGAGAAGTGATGATAATTTATGAAATGTTAACAATAATGATGAATTGGAAAAAATTTGTAACACCTTCAATCTTATTATTGTAGCATCTCTTACAATCATATTTTGACTACATATTTATAGCCAAATAATGGGACCATGATAATATGTGATCGAAAAATCCTATTTAATGAAAAAAATTTTGGAAATTGAAGGGACATGCAATATTGGGACCATTATTTGATTACATTCACCCATCAATTTTTATAAAATCAAAATAAATGGAATTTCATATCTTATTCTTTATGAAATAATAATATATATGTAATTTACACAGCTTTGGTCCCTATTTTACAAAAGTCGTAAATTGTCAGTCTTTGATTTTAATGTGCTTCCATATGTATACATGGCCTTCTATCACTTTAAACTTTGGCTTGTTAAACTCATTTCTTTATTTTTTTTTGTAAACTATATCATGGACATGAAGCTTGAGTTAAATTTGAGTGTCCAAAGTGCATACTAAAACCAAAAATTTCCACTTATTCAACTTGAACTCATGTATTCATACAACATCCTTTAAACTTTTATTACTCTAATGATTCAAGTATTTCATTTTATTAGATCCTCTCATGAATTTTCCTTTCTTAGGCTTAAGGACAATTGCTTTGCTCTTCAAAGAAAATTAAGAATATTTGATTGCATTCATAAATATTTGAAGACACTTATCAAGTCAATTTAATTTTCCTTCAAATGAAAATATGAAATATTTTGAACTTTATATTTGAAAGATGATGTTATAGCTCAGAAATCAAGTCTTTAACAATGCATATTGAAATAAGCTACAAGTTTGATTTGGTTTATAATACATTGCACTCATAGTTGAAACTTTGGACTCGCTAGCTCTTGAAGTATTGTGAGTATGAAATTTAAAGATCATTGCTATGAGTTTAAACACATGAACTATGAATATGGAGGGTCTAATAACTAGGTTACTTAACAAGGGAAGGTATTAGAACTTGAAATAATTTACCTAGGTATACCCCAAGACCTATAGTTAACATGATTATGACATCATATTCCTAGATGTAATAATAAACGTTAAATATACATTATATTCAACATTGTGTGTATTAAATAGGATAGGAAAAATATGAAAGAAAAATGAAAAGGAACTTTATTAATAAAAAATAAGTATTTTACAAGTATATTTGGGTCATGATGTGAATGTTCTTGGGGTTTTCCTCCTTCAACATATATTTCTTAAATGTAATCTAACATTGCCACCATCGTTAGACCTAGATTTGGCTAAAAGGGATGATTAATGGCTCCTTATCTTATGTAAACCATTATCATGGGACCTTGTGATATTGCATTATGTTTGATTATATGTGCATCTACATAAAATTGGGCCTATGGACATGCATAGTTACCTATGATATTTTACAATATATTTTCTAAGATCTTATTAATATATGCTTATGTCTATGTCATTATCATGATTATGCATATGGATCTTATCAAATGTTTAGTCAGGTAATTTTAACTAGCAAGGTGAGAGTGTGGTGGGGGAAGACTGAGTACCAAGCATGTACATGTATGATGTAAAATGCTTATGATTGATTATCATGTTATGCATGTTAGATGCATAGGTATTCTTGGCATGTTACATTATGCATGTGTGGTGTTATGAATGTGTTGTAAATATGATATGAGGATTAGGGCTCCAATCAAATATTTAGTTGAATGTTTCTTGTACTAGTTACATGGTGTGAATCCCAAGGGTATTAAGTGGAATGTAGAAATTTCTATGAGACATATGAAATTTCTCATTTGAAAACTAAATAAAAATAATTTTATTTACATTTTGTTTTTATATAAAAATTAAAAATAATTTTCCTTGTCTTCAAAACATTCTCTCCTCTAATTCTTGTTGCATTTTCTTCTTCTTTATTCTTCTCCATCTTCTGACAAATCTTGGTGATTCTTGAGATGTTGGGGAGTTGGTCTCAAATAGGCTATAGTAAAGAACATTTGATGTTTTAATCATGTTGATGCTTTTAGTATTTTTGATTTTAGAAAAATCATTAGATTTCATGGATATTCTTTATTATTTCCCTATTTCTCAGTTTTGGATTACTATGGATGCTTATGAATCTTGATTCATGGAATGATTAGGAGTCATTATACATGTTAGAAGTGATATGACCATTTGGTTATTATGATGCCATGTTAAGCTATATTTTATGTGATACTATATACTATATGATTTATGATTTTGGTTATTCTAGATTAACTACAGGGCTTCTAGGGACTATAAAGCCTCCATAGTTAATCCTCAAACGTTCTTAGGAGCACGTACTATGATTGGATTGTGTATGATATTTTATTATATTAATTAAAGGGATGTTTTGGATCATTATTTTCTATCATTATTTATAATCTTACATGGAGTGTGGGTAATGCTAGGAATGTGATCTAGTCACAACAAGGATTTGGGTAAGCATGGGTCACAACATCCTCATGACACTGGGTTTTGTTGTGAATGTGAGACATAACATCCTCATAGTGTAGTCTCAATCAACATTTTATATCAAATGGGAGTCATGGGTAGGTTGTACTAAGATAGCAATGGGCAACTTCAGCCTTTTTAATGGTTGCAATGTGAGCATGGCCAAATTGCAACATAATGTAGGGAAAATGTAAGTCATGAGCTATCCACAACAATATCATGATGAGTTTCTATTTGTATTTTTTGCTACTATTTTTCTTGAAGGGTTGTGCTAGGCACATTACAAGCTCATGTCAAGGCTAAGATCCTACAACAAGCCACACTCAAGTGAAAAGTAAAGGATGCAAGCAACATTTAAGTCGTAGTGATAGAGAAAAACATTATATGTCATGCTAAAGGTTTTTGTAGAAAAATTATGATGTGTTGAGTGTTAGCTATGTAGCCTATGCAAACTTTCTTTTCCATTGTGAAGCTTGAATAAGTATGTTCTTGTTGTTATTGTAGTTTTTGTTAGGAACATTTATTAGTACCTTGGGGATGCTATAATTTCTATGTTGTGTGCTTGTAGTTACAAGAATTGGAGGAAGCATTGAAAGATAAGGAGAAAGTAGGAGAAGCATTTGAGAAGGCACATGAGATAATTCTCCAAATTAAAAATTATGGTAGATATGGCAGATGAATGAGAGCCACCCATATGTGGAGGCACATGGGATAATTCTCCAAGTTGAAAATTGTGATAGCTATGGTAGATGGATGAAAACCACCAATCCATATTGACTTGGTGCTTTTAATATCTCCTTTACACCTCATCTCTAAATTAGTTGTCCTCTCTCCCACCGATAATGCCTCCAACTCCTATATAAGGAGGCTTGTAGAAGCTTCATTTCAATGAGAAGTATTCTTTGTTAGGGTGTGTTTTTAGCTTTGAGTGTTTCATTTCTTTTCTAATTTCAATTTATATTCTAAGCTTTGTTTCATTCTCATTTCAAGCTTCTTTTATAATTCAAGTTATCATTCACAATATCAAGTTCAAGATTAAATATTTCCATTCTATTTCTTCCATGACTTATCATCAAATTCTTTCAACAACTTATTGATAGAAGTTATAACTTGGCTTAATTAAGGAAAATTTGTATCTCCATTAAATCTCTCCTATTGGACTTGTATCTTTTTTAATAATTATTGCAGGGTTGAACTTAAATCAAGCCCTTCATTATAAGGTAATGTTGCTTTCTCAATGTGATAAAATCCTAAACAGTAGCGACTAATAAATCTATCACATATTTCTTGTTACTACATATTTTTGAGTGGTTCCTATTGAATTTGAAAGCTAAATATGAGAAAAATTTCAACTCAAATATTTTTTTTATTAAGTAAGATATTACATTTAAAATCTATCCTATTTATTTCTATCCAAAATTAAGATAGGATCAGTAATTTATAAATAGCTTGGTGATTTCATAGTATCTTAAAATGATACTTATTGGCCTTTGAAAGCTAACATATTTTACTACTTCCAAACAAAATTTTGACCTAAGAATTTCTCTAGGAACAAAGATATAGACTGATGAATTTTCATAACTAGATTTGATGCTTTTTTACATAGTAAAGAAAGAATAGTCTTTGAGTCATATTTTATGCAATGTTTGCAAGTAGGTTCACTCCTTTTGTTTTAACCTTCAAATCCTACTAAATCTAGATATTATGAAAAATAAATTCTAATTAGAAAATAAGAAAACTAGCTATCTTCAATTAATGTAAGAAAGATTATAATCATTGGTTTCAACACCCACAACAACAAAATCCACTCACAAACACTTAACAATATTGCAAAGTGTGAGGCTTTACAACCACACAAAAATTATTCTAAATGAAATATACAATCGAATGAGATCTATCTTACAAACATAGGATGAAGATCCAAACACATAGTATACACAAGAGACACAAAGGCCAAACTCACACAATTGATCCAAGAGCTGCATACACACTCATGCACTCTTACACATGTGCTCTCATATCACTCTCAATCTCTCCTCTTATCTCATGACCAAAACATGAAACAACAATACTTATTAGAAATTGAGGACAAGAACTCTATAGGCCTTTTCTCAAACTCAACTTGAAGATGTTAAGCTATTTATATCTTTTCTCATCTTATTTTAGTTGTTTTCTAACTTGGAACTACTACTTTGGAAGTTTCCATAAATATACAGGTCATCCCCATCTTTTCCAAGACATCTTGCTATCAACTACAACATTTAGGTGAGACATCTTGTGGATGTGTGAGATGTCTTCTTCAAAGGTAAGACATCTCCTCTAGGTTTGAGTTGTCTCATATGAAACGTCTCCCATCAAATTGGAATGTCTTTTCTAAGATGTCTTCCATATGGTTGGGACGTATCCTTCCTAACAAAGACATCTCCTTCACATGTGGGATGTCTCCTAACATAAACCAACTCTTAATAGATATGTCTCCCATACATATGGGACCTCTTCTATCTCATCCTAGTTCTTTGCTAAGATGACTTCTTGACCTCCAAGACATCTTTCTAGCATCCAAAACTTACAAAATTCATCAATATGGAAGAAAAAGAAGATCAAAAGAAGTATCCCTCACCAACTCTCCTACCCTTCAAAAAATAAACTCATGTAACAAGGGAGTAGGGTTAGAAGTTATTCCTTGCTCAACAAGTTTAGTCTCATGGACCTGTACAATATCATTAGCTGATTGATCCCTCCAATGGATCAAGTACGCATGCCTCTTCACTCCCTAAGTACTAGAAGTTTGCTTCCTTTTAAGTACAATTACCTTCATCTTCATTGAAGGCTTGGACTTATCAGTAGTCGCCTTCAATTTATTGATGTTACCTTGTGTTAATTTAAATAGAACATTAATGTTTGAGGATCTTTTATAGGGAGATTCACTTTTCAAAAATGATAATAATATCAATAGCATGAATATGTAATATTGTAGCTCTATTCATAATGATTACTACTCGTATTCTCAATAGTTCTAAATATTGTAACTCTTACTAACTTGGCTACTTACAAATCCTCTTATGATAAATAGAGTTACATTGTATTGATTCCATGACTTGATACTTGTTTCTTATTTTGGTTCTTCATAACATCATCTTTGGGCTTGCTATATCTCTAGGCTTTGCCTTGCTAAGAACTTCTTGTTACATTACTTTTCTTAGTAGTGCATGTCCTCTTGGTTCATATTCACTTATCCATTATAAAATATGAAATACTCATGACTATAGTTTATAACTTAATCTTTTAAAAACTCTTGTATTTGGGCTTGGTTCACTGTACTTCATTAAGTTCCTCTCGAGCTTAACTTCACAAACTTCTCTTATAATTCATTAAGTCATTGCTAACTTAACTTCACTGGACTTTACAAAATACTTCTTTATAACTTATTCTTCTACATGACTACATCTTTACAATACCTACCTTTTCCTATTACTCATGATAGATCTCATTTAGGATTTTTCTTTTTGGTCAATCTTATGTGAATTAGGCCTTCTTGGGTTCCTTAGAGATCCTTATCTTGGCCTATTATGAACCACTACCTTAATCATAGCCTATCCCTTCTTTATAGTCTTTCTTCTTCATTCCATCCTAATCTTCTAGATGATCTTCTCTTCCTATTTAGAAAACTAGACTGATGGGACACAATACCACATGGGCTGTGATATCACGTATGTGATATTGTGGCCATCGCGATATCGCATCCCATGCGATATTGCATATGCGATATCGTGTCATCCCCTGCGATATCCCGTATGCGATATCGCGGTGCGCCACCAAGTCTATAAATAAGAGGCGGATCTCCCTTGTTTTCCATCTAGGCCTAGACCATAGGGAAACTCTGGCAGTTTGAACTCTCTAGAGATAGAATATTTTCCATGTGCCCGCAGTAGGAACTCCAAAGTGAATGGATCTTTATTCGAGCAAATATTGTACCTGAACACATGTTTGTGTACGAAACTAAAGACAAACTTCTTGGATAAACCTTGCAGTGCATGGAATAGGCTAATTAGGACTTTTATTTATTGTTTATCATTTACATGCTTTATTAGTAATTAATTATTTCTCAACCGTTCTCTCCTAGTTAAGTGCCTCAGTATGACCGCTTCGAGCACGCGCGTTATGCTTGGTGATCCTAGTAACGATTAGCATTTGATAGCCAAGGTTGCATTGGTTCAGGGTGTGAACGGTAAGTGGGAACGGATGCTGACACTAGGTTAATTAAGGTAGTTAGTTAGTTAAAGTTAGTTAATTAGTCCTTTCAACCCTTCACCTCAATAGCATAGAGATAAAATAGAAAAGATATAAAAATCATATACCTCGGACTTACTTAACCATACACTGTGACAACTACAAGTAAGTCTGGGAAGATAATGAATGATTAAACTTAAGTGTTCCATGAGGTGTGTAGGCACGTAGTCTGTGGAGTTCAACCAGATCACGTGTGTAACACTCATATTCGTATGGTTGAGTGTTGGGATACCTCACCACTCATCATTGGCGCCGTTGCCGAGGACTAAGTGTTTGTGCGCTAAGTAGAACATAGGAAATTATCCACATCGTTGGGAGCTTAAAAAAACCTTGGGGTTAATTAAAAAAAATTATATAACGGTCAAATAGCACACCAAATTAAATAACATTGTCTTCTTCTTCTTACAAGAGCATTTNATAACGGTCAAATAGCACACTGAATTAAATAACAATGTCTTCTTCTTCTTACAAGAGCATTACACCACCTAGGGATTATACAAGAAATAGTCGACAATCTAAAACACATAACCAAAATCCACCAGTTCCTCAATAGTACCGAATAGTATATACTCATCCCAATGAGTATATACCTGATTTTACTTTTATCCTCCATCAGGATGAATAGATGTGCTGGAGAGACTTGCAAGGTAACATAGTGTTACCCTCGGAACGTGCAGTGAACAACATGATCCTTTGTGCTCTGGCACAGATAAGCATGATTGAATTATATGCTGAATACATTGCGGTAGATTTTAACTTGAGGGATTACCATCCCACAGTCGCACAATGTTTAAGGGACTCAAGGCAGGAGAGCCATCATACACTGTTGAAGAGCAAAGGGGTCCCGCATGTCCTAAGTGAAATTGGAGATGGTGAACCCATTATAACAGATTCTCTATCGAAGGATGTTCCCCCTCCTAATGATAGTGAGGAGGTGGGGTATCAGAACTTACACTCCATGATACACAACCCTGGTTTTGATCCCTGTGAACACCAACTGTTCACTGAGGGAACAACAACACATGACAAGGACATGCACTTAGATTGTCATCACGATCGGGGCCGTAGCAGTAGAAGGGAAGGTAAGAAACATCGTCATGGTGATGGTTATCCTTCTTCTTCCCCTTCATCACATCATTCACCCTCTTCTTCCACATTTGGGCCTAGCCACAGAGAACATAATGGTGAGGATAAGGGTAGGAAAAATGAGAGACCTCGACGAGAGAGTTGAGAGAGAGGACGAGGGAACTCACGAGAATCAAGGCATGAACGAAGGGAAAGTAGGGAACAATGTAGACATCATAGACGTCATGAAAGAGATGATCATGACAAGCCCCTACTTGCAACTTGAATTTTGCTAGATATCATGAAGGTAGTTAGGATACCAACAAGGCATCAAAAGGATAGCCGAATTAAGCGCTTAGACATGAACAATATCCTATGCTTTGAAAGGGGATATAATGCTGATCCACAAAATCATTTATAGACATTCCATGATGCCTGCACCTTGCAAAACATAGAAAATGAGTGGTAGAAACTAAAGTTGTTCCCTAGGACATTCATCAAGGAAGCAGAGAGTTGGTACCGGTCCTTAGAGCTGGAAACCATTAGGAGATGGAGTACGATGTTAGAGTTGTTCAACGATAAATACCAGACGTACTCCAGAGTGTTCAATTTGCGTAAACAGATCCAAGGATGGAAACAAGTTAATCACAAACCCTTGGATATTTCCATGGGCTGATACTACGCATTATTACATCATTGGCCGGGCCATGGTTATGCACAACGAAACCAACTTTGCCACATCGTAGATGGGCTAAGGTATGAGACTAGGAGAACCCTTGGAACTTATGCCCAAGGGAGATTATCCAAGCTTAGATCCCATGAAATTCATCGGTTGTTGGAGCAAGTAGCCAAAGAATAAGGGGAGCTACAAAAAGAGAGAGTGTGGAGGAATACAACCATGATCCCTCCCTTCGAAGGAAGGGAGTGAGATTCTGCGATGAAGAGGATGAGTCACCACTCGAGGAGTTGGTGAATAGAAAAACCTTGCTGATTCAAAAGCTAACAACAGAAGTATCAGCTAAGGTGGATGAAGTGTGGAGCTCCTTAGATAGTAAAATTGAAACTATCCTAAAGATTGTAGAGGAGTCTAACGAGGAATGAAGTAGTGACAAGAAAAGATTTAGGCCCTACACGTGACAAGGGTAAGAGGAAAATAACTATCTCTGATGAGGTTGTGGACTTAGACACAGACAATGACGGTGGATGTGAGATCTACCATGATGACCATCCTAAGGGATGTTGTCCAATCATCTCACATCTACAAGAGTCTGGGATGTATGCTCTTAACCCGAGACAGTTCCACCAACCGTTAACGTACTATCCAAGTGGAACTCCACCACAACCCATCGGACAACATTAGCAGTGGCAACACCCACAGTCATGGGGGATGCCACCACCATGATAGCAGTACCCTTACTAGAAGCCAGACCCACATGGATACTATGTGCAGCAGCCAATTTCTCCTAGTGACTCTATGGGTCACACAACTCCCCAACGTCACTACCAAGTTCGGGAGTACTTTAGAAGGACTCCTTCTCCTCTAGGAGATGCTCCACATCCATACCATCCTCCTAATCCATCCACCACTCTTACACCGGTAGTTCCCATACCACCTACTCCAACAATGCAAGGAGAACTCCCCACTCAACTGCAGCAACGCAATGCTACGAGAGTCGTAAACAATTAACTCGTTGCTAGTTCTAACAACTGCAATAAGAAGACATCTCTTCAAAACCAAAAGCCTAGAAAAGCTCTCACAACAACAAGTGGTTTATTTTGTGCATACTTCTCCAACATACAAGACTTTGGGACCACCTTCAGTCCAACAACAAAGCCCAACGCATACAGTTATGTTAACGCATACTGTTACCGACTGGATCAAGGTAGGCCACCTTCCTAAGAAACTCTCTAATCCTGGAAGCCCCTTAATCTATCTACAAATCACCGGGAATGAACCACATAAGGCTCTTCTTGACTCAGGTTCCGAAGTTAACTTAATCTCACGAGAAATGTATCAAGCCTAGAACCTACCGCAACTTAAGAAGAGCAATATTCAACTAGAACTGGCTGACCAGTCCATTACCATTCCCTTGGGATTGGTGGAGGACATAGTTACCACTGTGTGTGTTTGGTCATACCCAACCAATTTCCTGGTGATAGAAGTCAATAGTAACAATTGGGACTTCCTAATTATAATGGGAAGGCCATGGCTAAGTACAATAGATGTGTACCTAGGGATCCGCAATCTTTCCTTGGGGATATCTAAGGTAAATATTTATGGAAAGATCAAGAAGAAGAAAGTTCCATGTATTACATACAGTGACTTAGAGGGTGATGACATGGAGGAATGCTCTGCATATCTTCCATGCAACCGATGTGCCCTAGAAACACAAATACAAAGGTGCCTGTATGTAGCAACCACACAAGTAGTGGACACCCCATGGTTGACAGCTACTTGAAAGAGCAACCAACCAACATGCATGGAACAAACTAGGGGAACAACTCATACCAACAACGAAGGCATAAATACGTTAGAATATGAGCATCGCTGACTTCCACCCCTTAATTTAAGAACATCAATTGGGAGAAGTTGGAAACTTTTAAGAAATTCAAACAGGCACTCATTACTTAGGATCTCTCCCTTTCCATTCAGTCATGGGGGAGATGGCCACCTATGCTGATCATTGGAGGCCCTCAGTTCTTTTAAGTTTTTGTTTTACACATTTTTGTTTTACACCTTTTTGTTTTACAAGTTTTATGTTTACAAATTTCTTTAACTTTTCTTGTTTTTGTTTTACAACATTGTTACACTTTTTCATATTCTTTATGTGTGTGTGTTATCCATCTTGTAAGTTTGTCATTTAATAAGTGTTCTTCATGATGGTCTAAACTTTTTTCATGTTGATTGCTAATGTTGGTTTTTACCTTTAAGTCATGATGTTGATACTAAGGTATGTTTCTTTTGATATGACAGGCAATGAGTCCACTTCATCCATCCATCCACAAAATTCTATGGTCTCTCTTGGCTTGGAATTATGCAATCCCTTCTTCAAATAATAAGAACGTTAATGAATCAGTGACTGGGTATTCCTCAAACTAAGGAAGGACTTAAGGATTGAAAATGATGTGATTTCAAGGGAACTTGATGCATTTGTGTTGGCCATTCTCTTGGGTGCTTGGATGTTTTCTTCTTGAGTCTTCTTATCATTTCGATGTTACTCAATTCTTAGAAAGTTGAGAAAATAAAAATAAAAATAACAAAGTATTTGCATGATGTGGTTCCCATGAAAGATACAAAAAAAAAAAAAAAACTATGGGAATTCAAAGCACACCCCTTAGATGAAATAAATGTTTGGGCTACAAGAACTAGTTATGGAACTAAAATGAACATGTTCCCTCTAACTAAGGCCCTTCTCACTTCCCATTCTCTCCTCCTTCATTTCGTCGAAATGATAGTGGCTCTTAGGTGAAGAAATTCTTGTTACTTTGAGTGGATGGGTTGGTCGAATGCATTAATGCGAAGTCACTAGATGTGGTTGGTTTAAGGCTGGATTTGGAATGAGATCTACTAAGTCACATTAATCATTAAATACAAAAGGTGCTGTACATCACCTTGTTCTTGAGATTCCATTCCATCCTCCTCTTTCCATCATCCTCTCTCCATTGTTCACCTCATTGTCGGTTGTATCATTAGTGTATATCTTGGTGGATGCATCATTTTCTTTTTGGTAAATTCTTGTGGTTAAGAATTTAACTCTTGTTTCGAATGACATTCCCAGAGCCTACGAACTCTTTGAATGTGGGTTTGCCAGGGCATTAAAGGCATGAGGCTACTTTGGGGAGGACCCACTGGCATTCCTCTTTTATGCATCAGTTAACTTCTTTCCACTAACGTTTTTGCAGTCCATTCTATTTTGTTCATTTCCATCTTGACATCCACTTTATCGATGTTACTGTTGTCTCTTTTTATCCATCTATCTTATTCCTTTTCTTTATCCATTCTCTCGCTACCAAAGGTTCGCTCTTAGTCATGGGGCTTCAAACCCAAATTTTTTCGATTTTCTTCTAACACCTACACCTTTGGTAGTCACCAATATTATATCTCCAGATCCGCAATCAACCATACCACAACTTAGCTAATGGACCTTTCACCGAAGCAAGGTATCAACTGCATTGAAATTCATTTACCCTTGCTAATAAAAAATTGTGTTGTGTGTGCAAATGGCAATCATGCAACAATGGATTGGATCTAGAAGGAACACTTGGAATGGAGTGGTGCTGACGCAACTATGCGAAGAGCAAGATCGATGGTGCGCTTATGGACGGACAATGAAAGGCGCAATCTTGGCATTGGCAGTAGCAAGACTTATTTTCTCTTCTCTCTTCCCTCTTAGTTGCCAAATAAAGCTTGATGTCAAATGTAATAAGGTGTTCACTCTTGTTGTCATGAACACCATTTTTTTCATGTCTTGTAATGATGATCCGTTCACATGTCATCCCATTAGTTCCATTTTGAGTCAATAATCCCATACCTTCCCGATATTATTATAAGGAACTTGAGGATGAGTTTTTATTCAGTCATGGGGNATGTTAATGTTCATGGTATGTGGACATCCTTAATTACCCGATGACCCAAAAGCTTCCTCCTAGATGGGATAAATGCAAAATCCAAAGATTCTAGCACTAGGTAAGGCCTTACCTGATTGTCAAAGAGCATCTATACAAGTGATGCCCTAATGTCTTGGTAAGATGGTGTGTTCCTGATGAAATCTAAGGTGATGTCTTAGCTCACGTGCACCATGGTGTCTATGGTGGGCACTATGTTGGAAAGAGAACCATGACAAAGTTGCCACTTATGGGCTATTTTTGGTCCACCATGTTCCATGATGATCAACACGTTATGCATTGCTATGACAAGTGCTAGTGGATCCAACCACTAAAGCCCTCACATATGGAGAGACTCTTTTTGGTTTATTGTCTCCCAAGTTTACATATGTAGTTGTTTTGCTAGTGTTCTCTAGTATATGTTGTTAGTTAATATTGTCTAGAGCGAATGTCTTTTAACTTAGTCATGGGTGAGAGACACCGTTGGATATGTGCTTTCTAGTTTTATCCAATCATCAAATCTGTGTACATCTTTGATATCGGGCTACAAAGTTATTCTTCATGCATTTCTTGGGGATTATACTTACTATTATTTTCATGCATGATTTTTTCAATGGTGGTTTAATGCTTAAAGATTTCACATGATTTTTAGCATCATTAATTCTCACTTGGAGAACACTTGCTTGATTCAAAATTTGAGAGCCTTCCTTAAAAGGTAGATTTGGAGGTGAAGCAGACGTGTTCGAGGATCATAAGTGAGGGACATGCACAACAATCAACGGTAAATACAAACCAAAAAGGATACACCAAAGATCATCCATCACACTAGAGGTGCCTTTAGTTTGACAAGCACACCAAGGGATTTTTCTCTCTAGCCATCATCCCCTGGTTTTATTTTTCTCAAGTGGAAGTCTTGTAATGAGTTATGTGTCAAAGTATTTGTACAATTGTGTTTCTTTACATGGACGTTGTCATGTGTCTAGCACTAGTCAATGTGTCTTTAATGTTAAAGCTATGCAACCATCTTTATCCGATCATGGGAAATTATATGTTAACTAGAAGCCCTAGATCTAGGAAAGTGTTTTGTGCACCCTATGTTTGTAGTCTAACATGTTCAGTTGAGGTTATTAGTTCTCATTAGTGCATCCTTGCCTCTTGTATCACACTCTAAGGTTTCATGTTTGATTCCAAGCCCTCTAAAATGATTTTAGCTTCATTCAAATGTCTTGGAACCATTCCAACATGTTCCTTCGAGTTCTGACAAGAAAGTAATTGGTTGTGACAAATTGGTGATGTGTTGACTACCTTCCACCAACGTAGCCTTTACCTAGCCCTACTTGACCCTCCTTGCTTATAGTATGACTTTAGGTGGCTGGAATGACATCAACAAGCCTTCGTTGACGTCCAGGTGCTAACAAAGCCTCTCTGTTGCCACACAAAAACTATAAAGAGCTAAAAAGAATTCTAACATGACAACAAATTTTACTTTGCCATTTCTTGGACTTGTGGCATCCAATTTGTGTGAAGTGCTCTTCCTGCCTTGGGTAAGTTAATTTCCTTGTTTGTTTTTATGTCTTTTAAATCATCACCATTACAAGTGTCTAAACTTTGCCAAAGTGCTACCTTGCTTATGTAGCTTAGAATCATTTGGTTAATGCAAAGTCAAATGTTTGTGTGGTGAATAAACTTTATGGTTTTTTCCTCATTTTTACCATTGATGTGTTGAAGCTTTAAAATACCAAAAACATTATAAAACTTTAAAATCTTAAAAATATTTATTTAATTTTGATTTTCATAAGCTATAATAACTCAACCTTACCTAAGGAGTTCATAGCTATACTACATGGTGTTAAGCCATCAAGGTTGTAACTAAGAGTAATTTTATTACATTTCATGTGTTGTGTTCCATCAACCCGTGTGTGTATGTGAGACCATTGCCCCTATCCCAAAGTGTGATTGCAATGTATGTGTGCTAAAACATTTTAAAATCTTAAATATATTTATTTAATTTTTGTTTTCATAAGCTATGACAACTCAACCTTACCCAAGGAGGTCACAATTGTACTACATGGTATTGAACTATCAAGGTTGTGACTACGAGTCATTTTATTACATGTTGTGTGTTGTGTTCCATTTGTCCCTTGAGGGATTGCAACATGTGTGTATGTGAGACCATTGCCACTATTACAAAGTGGGATTGCAATGTATGTGTGTTTACTTTCATTACATTCTTTATAACCATAAAATACATTAAAATTATAAAATATAAAATTATAAATATTTTCCTTTCTCTCTTCCTTTGTGGGTACATAGAATTAAATTGTATTATATATTCTATAATAGATTTTATGTTTTTCGAAAGAATCGTATACATGAGTGTTCTTGGCAATCCACTGATGTAACAAAAAAGAAAAAGAAAAAAAAACAAAATAAAATAGCATTGTACTTATCATAAATTCAGTTAATCATGAGGAACCAGCGTTATAAAACAAACAGATAACACAAACCTTTGTGAAGAAACCAGGAAAAGGAAATTTTCCCCTTTTACTATTGGGAAACTTTCTAAGATTGTTTGGTCATAAAATTCACACCAACAATGTTCATTTTGAGAATATTATTTTTTAACAAAGTTTACCACTCCCCCTCCCCCTCCCCTTTTCCTAGGTATTCTATTACAACTACAATCAAAAGCAAAAATTAGAAAATAATCAAGGTTTCTCAAATGAACCTTATTTATTTGAACCTATCAAATAAATTGACATGCAACCCACAACTTCAGGCCCATTTCACCTAGACTAACGCACAACCCATAATTCTAGGCTAGTCTTAGCTAGATAGGTCATGACTCTTCCTCCTCCTAGAATACTGCAGTAATGGTGGCGTACCATTCTCCCTTTCTTGAGAAATGATGTTGTCCTCAAGGTCAATATCTGGCTATCTCTGCTGAAGCTTCAAGTAGTTTTTAAAAGGAGCATCCTCTGCTGTCAAGTTTTACCACTGAACAAGAGTTTCCCTTCATTAGTCAGAAGATATGAGTATGTGCTGTTATCAACTTCCCTTGATTAGTGATGTCTGGAAGCTATGTGTGTTTGGGAGCTTATTGTCCTGCAGCCTTTTTAAGGACTGATACATGGAACACTAGATGAATATGAGTATCCTCTGGTAACTGCAATTGGTAGGCAACCTTTCATATCCACTGTATGATTGGATATGGCCCAAAGTGTCTAAGTGATAACTTCAAGTTGGAGAACCAAACAATTATTGATTGTTAGTAAGGTTGCAATTTAAAATATACTGGTACTTTATCCTTGTGTGCTTTAAATTGACATTGATCCCTTAGCAAGACATTTCTATACCCAACTAGAAGTCCATAGAGATATATGCCCATACCCTTTTTGGAATTAGTATTGTCTACAAAAATCCAACTGGAAGGAGAGTCTCATACTCATTCTTCCAACATGCATCACATTTTGCCCTTCATTCCTCTCCAATAGGCATTTTTCAATGCTCACTTAATATTTTTTTAAGTATCCAACATATCCTTCAGCAAAAGCGGCATGAAACTCATAAAGCAATTGTTACATGCATATCCTTTGGCAAAGGCTGCATGAAACCCATAGAGCAGTTGTGACATTAGTTTTAAGAGTGTAGGCAATTCCAATGGCTATCAGTGTAGAAAATCATTATTATTCAATTGATAGTATTGTACACTATTACAATTTATCCAAAATAGAAGCCGGTTTCTTGTCTTGTAGCACTTCCTTGCAAATGTCATCAATATAGCTATCCAAGGAAGGGAAACAAAGCTAGTTCAGCCTTCCTTGAGAGTTCATTTTCCATAGAGTTTTCCCTACCAACCTTGTACACAATGCTGTAGTCATATCCAAGCAATTTGACTACCCATTCCTATTGCTCTGTGGTAGTTATTCATTGCTCTAATAGGTACTTTTATGGTATGGCCTAAAAATTTCTAGCAGATTGATCTATTCTAATCTGAAGCTTCCTACCTAGCTAGTATGACCTCCATTTCTAAACTATTTGTACCACTACCATTAATTCTCACTAATAAGTGGACATAGCCAATGATCTACCAAATAAAGTCCTGCTGAAATATGCTATTGGTCGCTCTTCCTACATTAAAATAGCCCTAACTCTCCTCTTAAAGAATCACACTCAATCACAAATGGCCTAAAGAAATCAAAAAGTAATAGCACAAGTCTGGTTGTCATTGGACTTTCAAGGTTTGAAACACCTCTAGAGCTTCTCATCCCCAATGAAAGCTTTCTAACGTAACCTACTAAGTTAGTGGTCGGTTGATCTTATAATAATCCCATACGAAGCGCTAATGACAACCTGTGAGGCCCAAAAACCTCCGCAGATCATGGACATTGGCAGGCATAGGCCATGACTCCATATTGCAAACCTATTCCAGATCTGCTACCATCCCCTGTACTGAAATGATCTAGCGCAAATATTCAATCTTTGTCTTTCCAAATAATCATTTTGCACAGCTAGCATACAAACTATGAGTTTTTATCAAAGTAGATACCACTTGTAGATGTTGCAAGTGCACTCCTTAAGATATAGTATACACTAGAATATCATCAGAGAAAACCAAGAAAAATTTCCTGAGATGTTGCCTAAAAATGGAATTCATAAGATCTTAAAAAATAAAAGTGCATTAGTAAGTCCAAACAGCATCACTAAAAATTCATAATGTGACTTTGCTGAGTTTGAAAGGCAATTTTATGAACATTTTTTGGTTTCACCCTGATTTAATGATAGCCAAATTTCAAATCTAGCTTGAAAAATACCTATCACCATTCAGTTCATCTAGCAATTCATCTATGACTCAAATTCAGAACGACTTCTTCACTGTGAATTAATTTAAGGCCTCATAATCAACACTAGACCTCCAAGTTCTATCTTTTTTCTTGACCAACAAAATAAGACTAGAAATATATGTTTGCTAGGACAAATTATCCTGGCTTCCAACATCTACTTTACTATCCCAACAATTTCATTTTTCTGCACATTTGAATCAATAGGGTGAACATTTGTTGGATGGCATGATTGTAACTTCATGCAGGGGGAAATCCATGTGGGAGGATAAATACACAACCATATTCTTGAAGCAATGTTGATAGAGCCTTTACTTGGTTGGAGACCAATTGCATGACCATGCATTAGACATTTATTTAGAATACCTTCTACATGGAGCTCAATGTAGCCAGTTTTTCTACTGGATTGTCTTCTCCATGGTCATGGCTTTCCAATCACACATAACTGGCCAATGTTGTTGTAGCCACTACACACCCAACACTTCATTTGCAGCTAAGATTTACAAGTAAGTGTTTGACACAAACTTAACCTCTTAGATCTCCATTTTCACATCCTTGCATACCCTTGCAAGAAATTTTATTATTACCATCTACAACTTGAACTTGCAAGAAATTTTATTATTACCATCTACAACTTGAACTTGGAACACAGTTGTTGATTGCATTGGTATTGTTGGGTTATGAAATATCTTTTTTTCCTTAGAAGAAAAGTAAACTACATTCTATGCTGGCTAGACACATTTGGAAGACTCAAAGTTAAATACATTATCAATTATGCTGGAGAAAACTGAAAATTCTAAAAAACATCAACTAGAAAAGGAAAAAGAGATCAAACAGAAGTGAAGCCACCAGAACTTCTAGTATAAAAAAAAGGCCTCCCATACTAACTGAAAACAAAGACCATCAAAACACTAAAAGAGGAAGCATGATATATCATTAGAAAAAAGAGATCTAAAGAAAGGAGCCATAAAACAATTAAGCAAAATTGAAAAGCCACACTGAATTTTCCCACAAATGAAGATAGCTAAGTAGCTGAAGGCATTCTTCCTCAAAATTCAACACTACTATGGTAGCAAAAGAAGGATAAAAAATCTATAAAAAATCTTAGAACTAAGGCTCTAGAAGTACACTGTTCTTGTGTGAAGACCCACTGATTCCTACAACACCACAAAGTATGAATTGCATGGGCAATAGCAATTTTATATTTGTGGTGCTTCCCTTTTTCTCAAACTTGGAAGGTTAGAGAGATTACATCATGAATGAACATGCAATTCTAATGTGTCCTAGTCACACATGTGAACTCATACCAAAATTATTGTTAGTAGGACATTGAAATAAATAATGATAAATAGTCTCATGTTGTAACCTACACCTTATACAAAGCTCATTCAGAATTAAACCTTTGTGGTGTAAAAGCATGTTCACAAGTAATTTTCCATATAGGCAATTTGACACAAAACTTTGCATTTTGGAACCATAACATCCTTCCACCATGCCTCCTTCAAAGGGTCGCAATATCGCATGGGCTGCAATATCGTGTACGTGGTATCGCGTCCTACCCGTTGCAATGTCTATAAATAAGAGATGGCTCTCCCTCATTTCACATCTAGTTTAGTTCCTTAGCAAAGCTCTGGCAGTTTTCCCCTTCCAGAGATAGAATATTTTTCAGTGTCTGCCCGCAATGTGGTGATTGTAATTGTACAACATCCTTTATTCGAGTGTGACGTAGTTGGACACGCACGTGACTGGAAATAAAGATCGAGATTACTTCATCATTGTAGCATTTACTTTGTTATTTATTTAATTAATTGTTATTTACTACTTTCCTAATTAGTTTCTCTCATCCTTAATCTCCTAGTAACACGGAATGAGTACCACTTGATTACGAGCATTTAAGTGTGACTACTTGGTAACCCAGTGGCGTACCTAGGATTTGCGCTTGGTAATCCCAGTGGTAGTCATGCATGAAGTCCAAGATGTGTACAGATAATCAAGGAATGGCTGCTCATTGCACTTGGGCTAGATTAGATTCTCTTACCCTTCCTCCTAGCTTAGCTTAGTTAATATTACTTTCCACTGCCTTTAGGAGTAGCATGAGGTTAGAACACATCATACACCTCACTCTGGACTAACCCATACGTGACAAATATAATACTAGTCTAGGTGGGAAGAAAACGAACTACGACCTAAGGTTAACAATCTAGGTGCCACAACCAGATCGCGCGTGAAAACGCTTGTATTCGTATGGTTGAGTGTAGGGGTATCTCACCACTCATCATTGGTGTCGTTGCTAGGGACAGTGCTTGTTATCTAGATTAGTTATATCATACAAGGTCGCTGTAAAGGACTTAATGATATATCTTTTAGAAATAAATAATTATATAAAAATGTCACACATAACTCTACAACCATGCCCCTCCTACAAGATCATGATAATGCCACACTTAGTGAGGAAGTTCATTGGAGAACCAACGAACTAGATAACAATGACGATTGGAGTACAAAACTTAAAGTGGGGGTTTCTTATAAACATCAACAAAAAAAACATCATCCCAACACATGAAAGCATAACTTACAGATGACGATGATCCTCCACTGGCCACTACAAGCCTAATGCAAATACAAGAGGTCGTTCAAATCTCACGTAGGCATCGTAAAGAGAGTCGTCTACCCAGGCTCGATTTAAACAACTTCCGTACTTTTTCAGGAGGCTATGACTTAGACCCATATCAACATTTACAAGCCTTCTATGATGCCTGCACATGGAATAACATTGATAGTGGGTGGAAAAAAATTAAGCTCTTTCCCATGACACTTGTTGGCCAAGCAAAAGTATGGTATAGATCGTTAAAACCAAATTTAATACAACATTGGTCAACAATGGTAGAATCCTTTAACGAAAAATATCAAACCTACGCAAGAGTGTCAGCCTTGAGGAAACAAATCCAAGGATGAAAACAAGCACAACATGAACCCTTGGACATGGCCTTAGAAAGATATTATGCACTGTTAAACAACTTTCCAGGCCATGGGTTTTCCGAGGAAAGGCTAATGTACCATATCGTTGATGGGCTACGTAATGAAACAAGAGATACCTTAGGAATGTATGCCCAAGGTCAACTATAAGAACTACGAACCCATCAAGTCCAAGAGCTTATTAAGAAGGTAGCAAAATAAGAAGGAGAATTAGCTAGATGGGAGAGTGTTGAAAAACATCAACGGGACCAAAATTTCAACTTAACAAAGGTCCATGATCATAAAAAGGAGAAATCAACCAATCTCATGGTGGAAACATCATCTTTGCCAATACAACAAACATTAGAAGAAGCTGAGGCAAAGATCAATAAGATGTTGGAATGGATGTATCAAAAGTGTGGAGAATTTATCAACACCATTGGAGATAGAGTTTTGACAACCCAAGAAGCAGGAAAAAACATTAGACAATCATAAAGAATGGATAAAGAAAATAAGCACTCAACTGCCAATCATACGTATGAATGCAACATATGCCTGTATGATCACCCCAAAGGCCAATTCCCAATATTGTTACATCTAGATGAGCATTGGGGAAACACGTTACATCCAGAGTTCATATAGAGGTACTGTGTTTGGTCAATGTGGCAACAATCCCAGTCCTGGAGGAGACCACCCTTAGACTGGAGGCACCCTTCATATTATCCGAACCCAAACGCTTATCAAATTCAACATCCTATTTCTCCAACTGAACCAACATACTTTATCTCACCACAGTACCATTCTCCACAATACTATCAACCCATGCCTCCAACACAACCACCACCTTGTGCACCTTATATTCCTCCTAACTTTCAACATTCTCCTTCTTTCCCTCCTTCCACAATGCCACCAACTGTTCTTAAGGTACCTACACCACCTTAACAGCCCATGAACATCACTTGTGCTACTAATGCCAACAATAGTGAGAAACCTCAACAACATCAAAAGCGCCTCTTCTTTAAACATGGTTGTAAGAAGGGACAACCCAATTCTGAGGCCACTGCATCTTCCAACTCAGCACAAGTCCCATCACACTGTGGTGCACCCTTACCTTCAAACTCAATGCCTCATGTAACTTTATCAAGGCCTCCATCAAACACTCCAACAACCATACGACCCAATGAACACAACCATGGGAGGCATCATCCTAATCCTTGCATACCATCTAACAGTCCCAATTATCATAGTGGGTCAACTCATTATCTGGGAACTACATCATACTAATTGCCCCACTATGCTTACTATAATCAAGTGTGTGAAACCCAATGGGGTAAGGATGACTGAGCCCCAAGATTTCCAAGATGCAAGGATCCCAATCATCAGTTATTAATCCATGTCATCCTCAACCGTTTAGCTATGAGGGATATCCCTCATTCCAACAAGCGGGATTAATAACCATTTTTATTTTCTTTGATTTTACAACTTTTTGTTTTCCAGTTTTTCATTTTTCAACTTTTTGTTTTATCTTTTTACCTTTTTTTTTATCTTTTTGTCTTTTAGTCTTTTTATGTTTTTTATAAGTAATCTCATCTACAAATAAAACACTCATGTGGATCGTTGGTTGAGGTGTGTTCTATGTTATTAAGTCTTGAGTGATCAATTATGTGGACAATGAGCCCATTACACCCACTCATCCATTCTACAAATAAGAGGTTTTGTTTGAGGGTACAATGGTATTATTGACATTTTTAAAACTTAAAATTAATTTTGTGTTCATTGTACCCAGAATGAAGAAGGATGGACCAAGAGGGAATGATTAGGGTGTGACATCAAGGGGACTTGTGGATTCTCTTTGGTGACGTTTGTGGGAGTTTTCATGTAACGTGGTTGTACTAAGATCCTTGTAGATCTAATGAAATGGGAGTAAGAGTAATCAAAAGGACACTCAAAAATCAAATTTTGTTCTAGGGGGTCCCATTGGAAATACATGCACCCATGCCTAAAGGTTGGTGGCTTCTCTGGATCCAATATTCAAAAAAAATGAAAAGAAAAGTGCCACAAAACAAAAATCACTCCTCCCTTGAACAAAATGTCAAGTGATTGTACACCTTGTTGTTATGGTACTCTCATAGTTATTCATCATGGGATGAAATGATGTGATGTCACTGATTAGAAGGATGGACTTGGTCCTAATATTGGAACGATGGATTAATGACATGTTAATCATGCTTTTCACGCAAGATTCACTGTACCCTGGGTCAGTTACCTCATGTCCCAATCTCTACGATCCCTTCTATACTTCGTCTCATCTCACTGTTCGTATAATTGTAGCTTGTGTCCCATGTACCATAGAATTATTACCTCATTCCAGTGATAATTACATGTGTGTGTTTTATGGAGTTAGTGCGGATTACATTTAACCCTTCTAGTGCCCACGGACACTTTAAGTGTGGTTACACAAGGGCATTATAGGTTGAAACTTGCTTTGGGGAGGATCCACTTGTGTAATTTTTTGGTAATCTTCACTTATGACATAGCTCACACACACCATTTCTTACCATTAGCATAATTTTCAAATGATTTTCTTTCCCTTATTACTATCCCTCTGATTCAAAGTTCCTATGAATCATCACATAGCCTTTTTCTCTACCATCAGAGGTCCTTATTGATAAATTCCACGCCATCATAATTTTCATGCCTTTAGAACTAGTTGAATTACCTTGGACACCTATAACAATCATCCACATGTCCTTAGTGTACATCATTTAATTTCAAAAAGAAATATTAAAAATTCGGTACATTCTCTAAGTGCCCTAACTTAGATGAAAATATATATACGTGATCTCCCCACAACACTTACCATCATTTTCCACTATTCACGTAGGGAAGTTTTTTGAATTTTTTCTCTATGACTTGTGATTGTGAGACCCTTTCTTTTATACCTATATCTTGCTCACTGGTACTCCAATTTTCATTCCGTCTGAACCTACTTGAACCCAGAGTGTTCAACTTAGTCATGGGGAGGGGCACATGTTGAATAGCGCATAAATTTTTTGAAATTCATCATCACCCAAAGGACATATTTAAGGGTAATTAGTTGTAAAATTAATAATAGAATGTGTCAAAAACAATTTCATCCCCTTAGCTATATCAGAAAATTAAATTTGGAAACCACCTAAGCAAGAGGACTCAACATTATAATATTTCAGGGACATGTTCTTCCAATAATTAACATCACATGGAAATAAAGTAAATCTATTAAGGTAAGTAGTAAGGTATAACCTAACTTCGGTAACAACCTTACTAACGATTGGCCTCGTGTGATTGTAGATGGCCCCGAAACACGGACAACAGGAAGGTCCTGCTCAAGGTACGATCAAACGACCTAGGAGAGGTGAAGGAAAAATTCTTGCTGAACAACATGCAGAGTAGGAGGAATAATCATTTATTATCCACCAAGAGGATCCTCCTATTGGACAATCAAGGTAGGTAGAAGGAGGAATTGCTGCAGCACCTGAATAGGGACAACAACTTACATTGCCCCAAGATTGTGTTCGGGCCATCCATGAAAAGTCCACATTCACTGTGGTGATTGTGGAGTTGAACTTCAAATATTTTGCAGAGTTCACTCCTGAGGCCATTAGGGATCACCTCAAATGATCCCCATTATGACCTATCCTCTCTAAAAGCAGTGCTTGGTACTTAGGGGAAACATACCAATTTTGGCACAATAAAGAAGAAGGTACCATAGTTAACATTTGTAGTGTGACTATTTATTTCTCTATTCAAGCTATTTTGGAAGTATTAAACCTTTCGAATATAGGGCCAAAAGTTGCTTGAAACTAGTTGGACACTTTTAGAACTGAGCAACTTAATAAACTGTTGACAGAGAATAAAAGGGTGGCAGTAGAAAAAGAGAAGGCTGAATGGGATGCCTCTATGGCACAAGAACAAACTTACGCACATACCAAGGCACTCAAGGACTTACAAGAGGAGAAAATCTAGGCCATACTTCAACGCCATCAAATTCTAAGACCTAGAGTGCAAGAAAGGGGAAAGAAACCAATGGAGGAGCCATCACCACCAGGAACTACATGAGTTCCAAATTTCTGTATTTGTAGCATTTTCTATGTGTTGTGTCTGTATTTT